>JAJPUD010000281.1:215257-261296 GCA_023553655.1 Myrmecobius fasciatus
AAGAAGAAGAAGAAGAAGAAGAAGAAGAAGAAGAAGAAGAAGAAGACGACAGACATGCAGTTCCTGCTTTATGTAAATTTGTTTTACACCAATTTGACTTTACATAAATAATTCTGAAAGAAATCTGTGCTCACTATCTCTCCATGTATCATGTGTCTGTTCCTAGTCTCAGCTTGTCAACTGCCCTCTCTTATTCGTGTCCATGTCTGGCCCTCACATATCCTGAATAGACATGAGGTTCCCTTCCTGCCTCCTTCTCTCCCCTCCTACTTCTGCAGGCAAATTCACATTATATCAATTTACATAAGTGTCTACAGAATGGTTCACTTAAAGAAAGTGAGAACTGTCTCTATATGAGTATATACAAAGATAAAAAATAATACAAGGTAATAGGGAGGGAGAGTTCCAGATAAGGAGCTGGAAGGAATCTTGAAGGCCATTTTGAATTTGACATCTACAATAACAGCTTGAGGGAGTCAGGAAAGGTTTCATGTAGAAAGTGATGCTTTAGCTGAGTTTGAAAGATATTAGGGAGATGGGGGTGAGGGGAGTGTATTCCAAGCCTATAGAACAGTTTGGGCAAAAACAGAGAGTGGACATATAAGGTCATAAGTGAGGATCAGTAAAACATCTAGTTTGTCTGGATTGTAGGAGGCTTAAAGGGGACTGCAATATAAGTCTAGAAAGATCATTTGAAATATACTTTGAAGGGCTTTAAATGCCAAACAGAGGACATTGTATTTACCTGAAAGTAATAGGGAGCCAGTGAAAGTGTTTGAGCAAGAAAATGACATGATCAGACTTGTGCTACAGGAAATTCACTTTGTTGACACCTATAAGGAGGTGTCTCTAAGGATAGAGGGGAGAAACTTGAGGGAGGGAGACAAATTAGGGTAGCAGTTATCCATCCTTCAATGCCCAGTTTATATCCTACATTCTCAAGGAAGCCTTTTTCTAAATAGTTTGATCCAAATGACTCTTGAACTACATAATTTCATATGTTCTTCAGTATGTTAATTAATGCTTTCATGGGCATTAATTTTTTTCCAAGTAGTTTGTAAACTCCTTAAGAGAAGGGGCGCTATTTTGTTACATTACTAGTCTCCAATTACCTGTGAATTGGATTGACCTAAGCTCAAATGAAGAAATGATTCCCTACTTCACTCAAAGCATAAAGGGAACAAAAAATTTCATGTAAAGAGCACTTTCTTCCGGTCAGAATTCTTTTCTGTTTTCCAGATTCATTTCATCAGTTACCAATGCCCCTCCACCCCTTTCCTGACCCTTCCCCCATTCTTTGGACAGAACAAAATTTGGCTTTCTCTTGGGTCATAGGATGCTCATTAGCTGGAAAAATGACTATAGATATTAACTTATCTTTCCATTAAGTCACCAGTCCTTTTGCGAAAAAAGCTAGAGAGGAGCCTGGAGCCAGTCATCAGGACATCTGGGTTTGGAGATCTCAGATTTAGAGCTGGACATCATTTATCTGTCCTTCAGTTTTAGAGGAGACAGACTCAAGGCCCAGAAAACTGAAATTACTTATCCAAGGTTGCAGAGTCAAGACTCAAGCCTGGATTCTCTATGGGCATGAGATTTTGAGTGAGAAGTGCCGGATTTGAATCTTAGCCTTTACTATCTAAATGACGTTAGGCAAGTCATTTCTCTTAGCTTCTTTGACTATAAAATAACAAGTCTGCCTAGATTCTAGTCTCTAAGATCCTTTTCAGCTCCAAATTTATTGATTGTGTTCTTAAACCCAACATTCTTTTCACAAAACCAAAAAGAGTTCTAAATCTGCAGGCTGTAGATAGACTTTAGGGAGTTCATGAACTTAGGTGGGGAAAAATATATCTTGATTTTCATTCACTTCCAACCAACTGTTAACATTTTTTTTTCAATTAGCAATGTAGGCAACAAACCTTATTTTTTTATGAGACGGTCCACAGTCTTCACTAGACTGCTCACCACAAAGTTAAGAACCCTTATATTCAACCAGGCTTCCTAAAAAATAAGTAAAAAGTCTTTCCCTCTTTTCTTTTCCTTCCTTTACCTCCCCATCAACAAATATGGAAGTGCCTTTTATATGATTAGATCTGTCTTAAGGACTGAGAGGGGATATACAACATAACGACAAAAAAACGTGGAAAACCAGGGCAAGGGAAGGGTCAGGCAAGTTAAAAGCAGGTTGCCTACCATACAAGACACAGGACATGCAGAGAAAGGTAGAGTGATTGCCTCTCCCTTTGGATCTATTACTCAACAGCCTCTATACCTTTGAAATTCACTCCCTCTAGCTACGTCACCCTACTCAGATTCTGCTGACCCCCTAAAGTCATTCTGCTTTTCTTCTCAAGGAATCCATTATTTGACGCTTATCCTAGAGGATTTCCATTGATGTCTTGGCATTCTTCAAATATCCTGGCCTTCCTGGTCCTCAATGTCTTCAGTTGTTTAGACTTTGGCACAAATAAAGTCATAACCCTGATTTTATCATCACTTGCAAGTTTTCCATATTCATGGTCAAAAAATCTAAAATCTTTCTATTTGATTATAATCTCCTGTAATTTCATCCCTATGCCTTATTCCTCCAAACTTCATTCTCACCATGATTTCGAGGACATCTATCCCTCCCTCAAGCCCAAAGGCTAAAACCCTTTCTATGATTTTACATTCCTCCCTTACTGATATAAAAAAGTTGAACTTTAGGCTGACCCATTTCTAGAATCCCTTGATTCTCATTCCATCATCAAACATCTGCTCTATAATTTTTGAGCTGCAGAATGGTCCTGAAGGATGTCTTTCCACCATGCCGAATCTACTACAAAATTATGTTATCTAATCTCATTTGGGCCCCCACTGCTACAGGATGATCTTTTTGCTCTTCTCTAATTTACTATGGCATTCCACACAGTTACTGTTCCAAACCTTCTAATTTTCTCCTTAAGCTTTTCATACAAATTTTCTTCTGCCCTCTCAGCAGAAAATTTCTCTTGAGAAACTAGATGCTATTTGCTATAAGTTTCATCTACCCCCTTATTTGAATCTCAAAACTCTTCATATCATGCCCTATTCTCTCTTTCTTTGATCTAGTCTAAGATAAAGAGATGGTCCTTCTGAACAAGACCAATCCCTCTTATTGAAAGACCCTTTGGTCCTACAGTTTCCCATCTCCTTCCATCAAGGTCCCCCCAAATCATTCCTTCTTTCTCTGTATTCTTTACTATCTCCTGTCTATTGGTTTTAATCTTGTTGTCTCTAAACATGTGCAGGCTTCCTCCATCTTTTTAAAAATCCTAAAACTTCCCTTGACCCAAACATTTCCTCCAGTTGTCATCCTATATCTCTCTTCCCTTTCACAGTTAAGCTGCTAGAAAAAAAAAAGAAAAAAAGCTTTTTATACTCATTGGCACAACTTTCCCTTTTACCTACTTCTCAACCCCTTATAATCTATCTTTTGATCTTATCCCTAAATGGAAACTTTTTTCTCTGAAATTACTGGTGGTCTTTTCATTGGCAAGTCCATTGGTCCTTTCTCAATACTTATCCTTCTTGGGGCAGCTAGGTGGTGCAGTGGATAGAGCACCAGCCCTGAAGTCAGGAGGACCAGAGTTCAAATGTTTAATACTTCCTAGCTGTGTGACCCTGGGCAAGACACTTAACCCCACTTGCCTCAGGAAAAAAAAATATTTATCCTTCTTGACCTTACTGTGGATAATCTCTGAATGTGCAAACATTTTAAGCACCCACTATGTGCCAGAAACCATGTTAATTGTTGGGGATGCAAAGAAAGGTCAAAAAAATTGTCCCTGTTCTCAAGAACCTCACAGTTTAATGGACAATGGAGGGGAAACAAAATGCAAACAACTATACACACATGAGATCTAAACAGCCTGGCTCTCTTTTCTCTTTACATCATCTCTCATGATGATCTCATCAGCTTGCTTCCATTGGTTCGATTATTATCTTTTTATATTCAGCCATCATCTCCCTCTTTGGTTACAAATCCACATGACTATTTATTGGATGTTTCCAACTGGATGCCTTCTGGGAATCTCAAAATCAACACGACTACAACAGAATTCTTCGCCCCAAAGTCATCCCTCTTTCTACCTTTTGTGTTTCTGTTCAGGGCACTATCTTCATCCTTTCCCCTTATATCCATAAGATGGGGTTTATCAGTCCATATTTTATGAGGTAGAGTAAGTCTAAGAGTGTTTTTGGTGAGCCAAAAGCCACTAGTAGAATGTGCACCACTACAGAAGAAATCAAAGCAGGAAGAAGCAAGCTCTAATCTCCTAAATTGGCAGTGAGGTGTCATAGTGGGACAGAGCACTGGGATTAGTGACAGGAAGACCTGAGTTCAAATGTAGCCTCAGACACTTATGAGCTTACCTCTGTTTACTTTACTTTCCTTAACTATAAAATGGGGATAGCACCTACTTTTCAGGGATTTTATGAAGATAAATAATGGGATAATATTTATAAAACACATAGCATAATGCTGGCATTTAGTAAAGCATTTCATAAATTCTTATTGACATATATATGTATATGTATGCATACATATATATGGTATATGTATATGTGTATATATATATATGTATATGTTCATATTTGCTTGCATGTGTGTCTATTGGTTTTTTTTCCAAAAGGATCTAGGTTCCTTGAGCACAATGACTGTTCTCAGTTTTTATTTTTTATGTGCTATGTCCAGCTGAGTACCTAGTAGACAGTAAGTGCTTAATAAATGCTTATTCCTTGATTGATCCATGAGTACAGCACCAATCCCTAGAGTAGTTTCCATCCTCTGTACTTATCCTTTCCTGCTTTCCTCATGATGGCAGGATCTAAAGGTGGCTCTGAGGCATGATGCTAAACTGGAACATCCAACTTCTTTTGTCTATCACAAACCAAGATCCTCCCAGTCCCCAACATATAGAACATGTTAGTGGCCTGAATTGAGGCAATCACTTTGGATGTTGTTTCACATGCCATCCTCTGCTTCACCGTCCACACTGCCAAACCTTAGGTTAGGGGTGGAAGGCTTTTTTACATGCTTGGATATCCTCAGTGGATAGGCAACTTTAAGATCAATCTTTGTTTCTGTTGATAAGCAGCAGCTCACTTAAGCCAAGGTCTTTGCTGCTACAAGAAAAATCAACTCCAGGGCTCCCAGCAAAACGTGCCATGAGGCATTCATATTCCATCCCCCAACCCCTACGTTTTCTCGCTCTATGATATTGAGATCAGGCACGTCCCCCTTGGAGTAACAGAATTGGACAAATGTGCAGTAAATGAGCTTGGCAAATTTGCTTTCTCTATTCTTCCTTTGCTCCTGCTCTTTTTCTGCAGCTGGTCTGTCCCTGCCACCTGGAGCACTACAGCCTCTCTCTTGCCTCTAATCTCAAGAGCCCCCTCACCCCAACTAGGGTGGTTGTCTCTTTTGAGACTTTACCTTATAATATCCCTCCCTGCCAAGGATTCAGAGACAGAGTGGCTCCTAAAAATCCTATAGCAAACTTTGATTCTGGCCAGGCTGAGCTCATATAGCAGGAAGGTGGCAAGTACAAAATGGCAACATCAAGCCAGAGAGGGATACCAAGAAAAGGGAAGCAGAGTTGAGAATTCTTAGGGGTGGGAATGAAAAAAATAGGAAACAAAGAGTTGTAAGAACTTGAGGTACCAGAGGGAAAAAACCAATAGTTTCTGTCTTCAAGGAGTTTTCATTTTATGGGTCACTACTCATATGGCACTTCTCACACATTGCCTTGTATTGGTAGCTATTATTTAACAATGCACATATTTCTTAACTCAAATAAATAAAATGGAATCAAAGTATTGTGAAAGAAATCAAATTGTACAGAAAGAACGTAAAGATGTGGTTTTCTCCATCCAAGTTTTCTGACACCCTCAAATCTATCCACAATCAAGTGAAGTCATATTGTGAAGTACTTTGCAAACCTTAAAGAGTTAAGTACATGTTAGTTATTAGTATTTTTTTATTTTTGGTAAATAGTTTTATTTTTTAAATTATATATAAAGATAGTTTTCAACTTTGATCAGATTTTGAGTTTCAATTTTTTTTCTCCCTCATTCCCTCCTAACTCCCTGCCCAAGATGGCAAGCAATCTGATATAAGTTATACATGTGAAATCATGTAAACATATTTCCACATTATTCATGTTGTAAAATAAGAAATAGAACAGAAGGAAAAACACACAAAAAACACACAGACTAAATTGAAAATAGCATACTTCTAGTTTTTTCTCTGGATATGGTTAGAGTTTCCATTGACTCCATTGGAATTGTCTAGGATCATTGTATTGCTGAGAAAAGCTAAATCATTTACAACTATACATTATTCAGTGTTGCTATTACTGTGTACAATATTCTCCTGATTCTGCTCACTTCAATCAGCATCAGTTCATATAAGTCTTTCCAACATTTTTGTGAAATCTGCTTCCTCATCCTTTTTTATAGTATAATAGGATTCCATTATATTCATATACCACAACTTGTTCAGCCATTACCCAACTGAGGGCATTTCCTCAATTTCCAGTTCTTTGCCAACCCAAAAAGAACTGCTATAAATATTTTTATATATAGGTCCTTTTCCCTTTTTATGATCCCTTTGGGATACAGATCTAGTAATGGTATTGTTGGAACTCAAACCAGTATATGGTTTGAGTGCCCTTTGGGCATAATTCCAGATTCCTCTCCAAAATGATTGGAGCAGTTTATAACTCCACCAACAATTCATTAATATTTCAATTTTTGCACATCTTCTCCAACATTTATCATTTTTCCTTTTCTGTCATATTAGCCAATCTGATAGGTATGAGGTGGTAGCTCAGAGTCACTTTAATTTGAATTTCTCTAATCAATAGTGATTTAGAGCATTTTTAAACAATAGCTTTTTATTTTCAAAATACATGCAAAGATAGTTTTCAGCATTCACCCTTGCAAAACCTTGTGTTGCAAATTTTTCTTCCTCTCTTCAGCCCACTCCTTCCCTAGACCACAAATAATCCAATAAACATAGGCAACTTTTCTGTACATATTTTCACATTTATCATGCTGCATAAGAAAAATCAGATCAAAAAATGAGAAAGAAAAAAAAACAAGCAAACAACAAAATAAAAAGGTAAGAATGCTATGTTGTGGTGTACATTCGGCCCCCATAATCCTCTTTCTAGATGCAGATGACTTTCTTCATTACAAGTCTTCTAAAATTAGCCTGAATCACCTAATTGTTGAAAAGAACCACGTCCATTAGAGTTGATCATCATATAATTATGTTGGTGTGTATAATGTTCTCTTGGTTCTACTCATTTCACTTAGCATTGGTTCATCTAAGTTTCTCCAGGTCTTTCTGAAATCATCCTGTTGATTTTTAGAGCATTTTTTTCATATGACTATAGATAGCTTTAACTTCTTCATTTGAAAATTGCCTATTCATATCCTTTGATCATTTATCAATTGGAGAATGACTTGTATTCTTAAAAATTTGGCTCAGTTCTCTATTTTAGAAATGAGGCTTTTCTATCAGAAACACTGGCTGTAAAATTTATTTCCCTCCTTTCTGCTTTCCTTCTAATTTTTGTTGTGTTTGCTTTGCTTATGCAAAATCTTTTAATTTAATGTAATCAAAATATTTATTTTGCATTTCATAATATTCTTTATCTCTTATTTGATCACAATTCTCTATAGATCCAGCAGATAAACTATTGATTGCTCTATTAATGTGCTTATGGTATCACCCTTTATGTCTAAACCATATAATCATTTCAACCTTATCTTTGTATACAGTATGAGGTGTTGGTCTTTGCTTAGTTTCTGACATATTGTTTTCCAGTTTTTTTCCAGCAGTTTTTTCAAATAGTGAGTTCTTGTCCCAGAAGCTGGAATCTTTGGATTTATCAAATAGTAGATTACTATAATCATTTACTGATGTATCTTATAAACCTAATCTATCCATTGATCCACCACTTTATTTCTTAGCCAGTATCAAATAGTTTTGTTGATTGTTGCTTTATAATATAGTTTTAGATCTGGCTAGGCCACCTTCCTTAGAATTTTTTTTCATTAATTCCCTTGATATTCTTGAACAATTGTTCTTCTAAATTAATTTTATTATTCTTTCTAGCTTTATAAAATAATTTTGGTAGTTTGATTGATATGACACTAAATAAGTAAATTAATTTGTATAAAATTGTTATTTTATTATATTAACTCACCCTACCCATGAACAACTGATATTTTTCCAAATTGTTTAGATCTGACTTTATTGGTAGAAAAGTGTTTTCTGATTATGTTCATAAGAGTTTCTTGACTTGTCTTAGCTAATAGACTCCCAAATATTTTATATTGTCTATAGAATTCTAAATGGAATTTCTCTATCTCTTCTTGCTGAGCTTTATTGGTAATATATAGAAATACTGACAATTTAGAGTTTATTTTTATATTTTGCTACTTTATTAAAGTTGTTAATTATTTCAAGTAGTTTTTAGTTGATTCTCCAGAATTCTCTAAGTATGCCATCATATCATCTGCAAACAGTGATAGTTTTGTTTCCTCATTTCCTAGTCTAATTTCTTTAATTTCTTTTTCTTCTCTTATTGTTAAAGCTAACATTTCTAGTGAAAATATTGAATGATAGTGTTGATAATTGGCATCCTTGTTTCACATTGTTACATATTAGGAAGTCTTATCCCCATTACAAATAATACCTATTGGTTTTAGCTACATACTAATCATTTTGAGGAAAGCTCTATTTATTCCTATACTCACTTATATTTTTAGTAGGAATGGGTGATATATTCTGTCAAGAACTTTTTCTAATCTACATGAGATAATTATATGATTTATGTTCATTTTGTTATTGATATTGTCAATTGTTAATAGTTTTGCTAATATTGAACCAGCCGTGCATTCCTGGTATAATTCCCACTTGGTCATAGTGTATTATCCTCTTGATAAATTGCCGCAATTTCTTTGCTAATATATTACTTAAATTTTTTGCATCAATATTCATTAGGAAAATGAAATGGTCTATATTAATTTTCTTTCTCTGTTTTGGCTCTTTCTGGTTTAGGTATCAGTGCCATATTTGTGTCTATAAAGGGAATTTGGGAGAACTTCTTTGCCTATTTTTCCAAAGAGTTTATATAATTTTAGAATTTATTGTTCTTTAAATGTTTGGTTGAATTTATTTATAAATTCATCTGGCCTTAGAGATTTTTTCTTAAGGAGTTCATTGATGGCTTGTTCAATTTATTTCATCTAAGTAGGGTTATTTAAGTAGTTTATTTCATTTTCTGTTAATCTGGGCAATTTATATTTTTGTAAATATGCATCTGTTTCACTTAGATTGCCAGATGTGTTGGCATACAATTGGGCAAAATAGCTCCTAATTATTGCTTTAATTTTCTCTTCATTAGTAGTGAATTTTCTCTTTTCATTTTTGATTCTGGTGATTTGGGTTTTTTTCCCTTTCTCTTTAGAATTAAATTAACAAAAGGTTTATATATTTTATTGTTTTTTTTTCTATAAAACTATCTCTTAATTTTATTTATTAGTTCATTAATTTCTTACTTTTGATTTTATTAATTTCTTCTTTAATTTTCAGAATTTTTACTTTGATATTTAATTGGGGATCTGTTCTTTCCCTATCTTATTTACATAAGCAACTAAGCATATAAAATTTCCCCTAAATATTCCTTGGGCAGCATCCCATAGATTTTGGTATTTTGTCTAATTATTGTCATTCTCTTTGATGAATTTATTGTTTTATGATTTTGACCCCCTTATTCTTTATGATTAGATTATTTAGTTTCCAATTTTAAGCCATCTTTCCATGATTTTTATTATATGTCATTTTGATTGAATATGATCTGAAGATGACACATTTAATATTTCTGCCTTTCTGCATTTGATTATGAGGTTTTTATGCCCTAACATATGATCAGTTTTGTGTAGGTGCTCTTTTCCACAGGGGAAAAGGTATATTACTTTCTATTCCCATTCGGTTTTCTCCAGAGGCCTATCGTATTTAACTTTTCTAAAATTCTTTTCACCTCCTTAAGTTCTTTCTTGTTTATTTTTTTGGTTAGACTTTTCAAGTTTTGAAAGGGTGAAGTCGATGTCTTCTACTAATATAGTCTTGCTGCCTATTTCTTCTTGTAAGAAGAATTTCTAATAATTTGGATACTATAATCCTTGGTGCATATCTGTTTAGTATTGATATTATTTCCTTGTCTATGGTATCTTCTGAGGAAAATGTAGTTTTCTTATTTGTCTCTTTTAATTATACATATTTTTGCTTTTGCTTTGTCTGAGATCAGGATTGCTATCCTTTTTTTTTAATATCAGCTGAAGCATAATATATTCTGCTTTAGCCTTTTACCTTTACTTTGTGTTTCTTTACTTCACAGGTATTTCTTATAAACAATATATTGTAGGGTTCTGGGTTTTAATCTATGCTGTTATTTGCTTTCATCTTATGGGAGAGTTTATCCTATTTCCATTCACAGTTATGATTATTAACTATTTCCTTCCATCCTATTTTCAATCTTTCTATGCTTTTCTCTCCTTTTACTCTGTTGTTCATCACCAGTAGTTTGCTTCTGACCCCTACCTCCCCTAATTTTCTCTCCCTTCTATCAACCACCCCCCCTCCTTTTCCTTTCCCCTTTCTCTTCCTACTTCTTTATAGGGTAAGAGATTTATTTACCTAAGTTTTATTCCCTCTTTGAGACAAATCTGATGAGAATAAGGTTCAAGCAATGCTCACCTCTTTCTTTCTTTCCCTTTACTATAATAGGCCTTTCATGGCTCTTCATATAATTTATCCATTCTGCCTCCCCCTTTCCTCTTCTTCCTGGATAGTTTTTAGTTTACTCCACATCAAAGACAACTTATACTCATACCTTCTAAATGTACTCTTTCTAAATACCCTGATAGAGATGCATTTCATAAGCATTAGAAGTATCATTTTCTCATGTATAGATATAAACAATTTAACCTTATTGAATACCATGTTGTTTTTCTTTCCTGCTTACCTATTTATCCCTTTTTCTTAAATCTTGTATTTGAAGATCACATTTTCTGCTCAGCTCTAGGCTTTTCATCAAGAAACTTTGAATTCCTCTATTTCATTAAACTTTCACCAAGAGTAACTAAAATATTATGGTCAATTTTGCTGCATAGTTGATTCTTGTAATCCAAGCTTCTTTTTCTTCTCAAATATCATAGTCCAAGTTCTCTGATCCTTTAATATAGAAGTTACTAAATCCTATGTAATTCTAATTGTGGTTTCTTAATATCTGAATTGTTTCTTTTTGGCTGCTTGTAGTATTTTCTCCTTAACTTGTTAGTTCTGAAATTTGGCTACAATATTCCTGGGAGTTTTCATTTTGGGATATCTTTGAGGAGGTAATCAGTAGATTTTTTCAGTGACTATTTTACCTTCTGGTTCTAGAATATCAGGACAGTTTTCCTTGCTACTTTCTTGAAAGATGATAGTTGGGTTCCTTATTTGATCATGGCTTTCAGAGAGTCCAATAATTCTTAAATTCTCTCTCAATGTAGTTTCCAGGTCATTTGTTTTTTCAAAGAGGTATTTTACCTTTTCTATTTTTTTCATTCTTCTGATTTTTTTTGACTGATTCCAGATATCTCATAAAGTGATTAGCTTCCACTTGCCCAATTGTATTTTTTAAGGAATGATATTCTTCATTTAGCTTTTGTACCTACTTTTGCATTTGGCCAATTCTATTTTTAAGAAGCTGTTTCCTTCAGCTAATTTTTGTGCTTCCTTTTCCAAGCTATTGCATAGCACTCATTTCTTTTCCCAATTTTTCTTCCATCTCTCTTACTTGATTTGTAAAATTCTTTTTCAGCTTCTTCCGAGAGGATCTTTTGATCTTGAAATCAATTCATATTTCCTTTTTAGGCTTCATTTTGCTATTGTAGTCATCATCTGAGTTTGTGTTTTGGTCTTCTCTGTTGTTATAGTAGCTTTCTATGGTTTGGACTCTTTTTTTGTGTGTTTTGCTCAAATATTAAAGTTGGTCTATGCTCCTGGGATACAGGGGGTACTCTCCCAAGCTTCTTTCACTGGGGCCAGGAGCATGGTCACTGGTTATCTGTGTTGGAGTCTCTCGGGTTGGCAGTTGCCCACTGCCCTAGTGTGGTCCAGTCTAATCATTCTGTTGTGACCTGGGTGCCAGGGCTTGAAGTTTGCCTGCTGCTAGGGTTGGAGGACTAACACTTGGCTTGCTGTGCCACTGGTTTGCTGAGCCAGAACCACGCTTCAGATGCTGATCTACATTATGGCTAAGAACCTTCTGATAGTTTGCCTGGATGCTGCCTATGCTGGGCTATGCTCCCCTTTTACCCAAATTTTTTCCTAAAGTTTTTCTAAGTTATTTTGAACTGGAAAATTGTTCCACTCCATCTTTTTGTGGATTCTGCCAGTCCAGAAATCTTTTTTTGTTGTTGTTGTTGAGGCAATTTGTTAAGTGATTTGCCCAGGGTCATACAGCTAGGAAGTGGTAAGTGTCTGAGACCAAATTTGAACTCAGGTCCTCCTGACTTAAGGGCTGGTGCTCTATCCATTGCTCCACCTAGCTGCCTCCACTCCAGAAATCTTTTAGAGGCTTGACTTTACATTATTTCTGAGGGAAACTGGGAGAGTTAAGGCAACTTCCTGACTTTTCCCTTCCATCTTGGCTCTACCAGTTATTAGCATTATTGCCCAAAGTCAGTCACATTTGAGCAGGATGTTAACAGAGTCAGAATTTGAATTTATGTCTTTTGACCAAATCCAAATCAACAAGCATTTATAGAGCACTTACTATGTTTCAGACACTGTACTTAGCACTAGAAATACAAACAGACCTTCAGGAGCTTACATTTTAATAGGGGAAGATAATATGTATGGGGGAGCTGAAAAGCAAGAGAGGGCATGGAGGCTAAGTATAGAGAATGTGGGATATGTAGTCTGGGTCCTCCCTTAAATGGAGGTTAAGGACAAGGCTCACCATTGAGAGAATGGGTCATCCAATAGTAAATTTAGAACACATCTGAGACATGGTGACATAGTTAGAAAATGAGAGATGACTTATTTGGACCCTTCCAAAATGCAGGCTCTTGAGACAAATCACCTGTAGGAGATGGGGGCTTACAGGAACAGAGTGAGTAGATGGTGAAACGTGATGGCATGGTCCTTTTTCTAGTGTTCTGTCTCTCCATTGTTGCCCTGGCCAAAAATTCATCATCCTGCAGCCAAATACGGTAATGGAACTTTTCTAAGCATGACTGACCTGATCAATATATATATAATATAATATATAATAAGATATATAATTGAGTCACTGGAAATATTGGTAGAAAATAATAATGGTAAAACTGAAATTTTATATAGCACTTTAAGTTTTATAAATCACTTTACAAGAAAGCATTTTATACACATGTTACTGTTGTCCAGTTATTTTTAGTCGTGTCTAACTCTCCATGACCCACTTGGGGTTTTATTGGCAAAGATGCTAGCAAGATTAGCCATTTCCTTCTCTATGTCATTTTACAAATGAGAAAGAGTTAAGTGATTTGCCTAGGTTCACACTGCTAATAAGTATCTGAATCTGGATTTGAACTCACTCATAAAGATGATTCTCCCTAGACTCCAGGTTAAATGCAAACCATTCCCATTTAAAATTAGTATTCTTAGGGCTTAGCTGTCTGGTGATGGGACATCAGTCTTGTGCTTTCTGTTGGTGGACTGAGGCCTTCTCCATGTTCTCCTCTGCTATATGGCAGCTAGGATGATCACTAAAACATAATGGACACTCCAGGAATCCAGTAGGAGAGGAAGATATGGCTTGAGACATGAGAGAGTTATTCTCACCTGATGGCCCCAAATCCACAGCCAAGAATCCTCGAGAGCCAGACTTTGTGTGTTCCTGGAGAGTCATTTCAGGCCCACTGCATCAGCTTCTCCCACCCTCCATAGATGCCTCTGTCTCATCTCTCCCTCATGGGTCAGTGAATCAAAGAACTAAATCAAGAGAAAATCGGCTGCAGCCAGCAGGAGGCCTGGAGGACATGGGGAGGGGACTCCGTCAAGGCCATTAAACACAGAACTAATAGTGAGAATGCCAACCAGTTAATCAGGACAGAAGAGCTAAGCTGCACCCAGCCAGCCACTTTCTTTTCCTCACCCTATTTGCCCTTTGTTATGCTAGGTTAGTCTCTGCTAACATGTAACATGTTTGCTATTTCTGGACAAACCTGGAGCATACACATATCTATTGAACTGCTCATGGAGGAGATTTATAATATCATTGCACTTGACCTAGATATGTGCTTCTGCCTGAAGAGGAACCCAGGAGTCCACCAGAGATAATTTAGAAAAGCATAGAATAGGTAAAGAAGTAGATGATTCTTAGAGGACATAGCCTAAATCCAACCTACTGCTTCCCCTTTAGTCTCAGTGGGCTGGAGCAGGCAGAGAGTGATTGAGCAATGTTGGAGAGTTGCCATTATTCCTTGGAGCTGGCTTAAGTAAGGACCAGTGCTCTTTGGCACTTATCAAAGATATCCCTTATGGAGTCCCAGACCTCCAGAGAGCTTTAGGAGACTCAGTTCCTACAACGATGGAACCTCTGCCTTGGAACCTGGCTGCCTTGATGGTGGTAAATCAGGAAGCTTCAATTTATGTGACTTGTTGTACCTAGCTAGTCCCATGCTCCAAAATTATGCCCATTCCCACCTCAAACCCCTTGTAATCTGTCTTTTATATCTATACCCTCAGCACTTAGCATAATACCTAGTTACAAAGTGAGTTCCTAATAAGCGATTTTGAGTCGTCATTCATTTATTTATGTATACTACACTCCAGCCAAAACAACTTACTTACTGTTAGTCACATATTCTACTTTTTGTCTTTGTGTGTTTGTTCAAGCTAGTCCACCTGACTAGAATATACTTCCACCTTTCCTCTCCCTCTCAAAATCCCTTTCTTATTGCCCAGTAATGTCTAACCCTATAAGACCCCACGGACTTTATCCATGGGATTTTCCTGTCAAAGATACTAGAGTGGTTCTCTATTTTCTTCTCCAGTGTATCCCCATTTTATAGATGAGGACCTAAGGCAAATAGAGTTAAGTGACTTGCCCAGGTTTATGTCTGAGGATGGATTTGAATTCAGATCATCCTGACTCCAGGCCTGGTGCTCTATTTACTGAATCACTTAAATATCCTTAGAATTCCTAATTACTATCAAAGCTTAGCTCAAGAACTACCTATTATGTAATACCTTTCTTGGTTTCTCTTTCCCCAAGGGTTAATACTTCTTTACCCCAAATTAGTTTCTCTTAATTTGTATATATTTTATATAGACCTATATGTGTTGGCTGCCTGAGGAATCGAAATTACTTAAAGGGAAAGATAACTAACTCAGTATTAGGCACCTAGTAGGTGCTTAATAAATGTTTGTGAATTGATTAAATCCCTTATAGATAAAATAATAAGCTCTTTTATAGCTATATGCCGAATATGAGAAGTCAGAAGTAAATAGAATGTGTCTATTTCTACAGTCAGAACCCACGTACCATGATCCAAGCAACTTCTTGGAGCTAACCAAGGGCTAAATGTGTATTTGGGGTGGGAGTTTGATGCTTTCATAGTGTTGATGGTGGTCAAGTGTTGCTTGAATGTCAGCAGGATGTAAGGGCACCCCAACATCCCAGCTTAGGCACAAAATACTGACTCTCAACCACTGTTTCTAATATCACAAGGAGGAGAAGAAAAGGATGGATTCCAGAATGAGTAAGGGCATCCTTATGTGATCCATCATGTCTTTTCGTACTAATATCTCAAAGTATTTTTTTTATTCTCAAAGTCCTAGTGAGGGGGCAGCTAGGTGGTGCAGTGGATAGAGCACCAGCCCTGAAGTCAGGAGGACCTGAGTTCAAATCTGGTCTCAGACACTTAACATTTCCTACCTGTGTGACCCTGGGCAATTTCACTTAACCCCAATTGCCTCAGCAAAAAGAAAAAAAAAAGTCCTAGTGAGCATTTTAGATGCAGCCCTGATTGGGGGAGAAATTGTGTACCAGAGTGAAAGGAAGTAGTTGGAGAGGAGGTCTTTGGGCCATTGTATTAACTTTGTTCAGGTTATCTTCAGTAGATGAAACCAGGTGCAATAGATAGAAATTGTGGACAGTCCTATTTAGGTGGGACAGAAGAAAAGAGGATCCTGACACCTGGAGCTGTCCAGCAGTGAAATCGGTTGCCTAAGAAGACAGGAGGCGCTCCCTGACTGTCTTCCCACCCCCAACCGCCTTACACTTCCCCAACCTGTAATCCTTCCCCCCACCTACCTTTCTTAAAAGAAAATGGCCTTCAAGGCTAGGCTGGATGACACTTCTCAGGCCTATTATAGAGAGGATTCTTGGACCCAGATAGGGTACCTTCCCATTCAGACTCTGTGACCCAGAGTAAGCTCAGAGAACAGTCCTCAGTGCTTTCTCTTTTGCTCAGGCTCATGCATTTCTATTACCTCCCATCTATCTCCAGCCCCCTCTCTCCATCTCACCTAAAGTGAGCAGAGGCTGGGCTGGGCTGGTGTTGGGGCTGGGCGGGGCCTCCCATTCTGCACGGTTGAGCTTGTAGCCAAGCTACGGCAGACATGGCTTTTTTGTTTTTGGTTAAAAAGCCTCATTGGAGCGTTATGGAATCAGAATGGGAAGGGTAATTGAGCTGAAAGTCATTCTCTTCCTGCGGCCTGCACGATAGACAGGAGCGATTGAAGCCCCTTCCTCCACAAGCTTCAGAATCTTGATAAAAGAGTCCCTGATAACCAGATAGTGCTGAGGAGGAGGAGGAGGGGAATGAGACAGAGAGAGACAGAGATAGAAAGGCAGAGAGATATGGGGAGAGAGAGACATTCACAGAAAGATGGAGACAGGCAGAGAGGAAAAAGGAGAAAGAGACAAGATAAAAAGAAAAGAAGAGACAGAGAGAGTGAGTGAGAGCCAGGGGCCACCAATTTCATCCTCTTCCTCCTTCCCTTTTTTCACCCTTTTCTCTTATCTTCCATATAAGTTTTCCCCTTCCAAACTCAGTGGCCCATTAGCCATGTCTACCAGACATTTATGGAGCTCAAAGAGAAGTTAGACATCAAGCAGTCTAATGAAACTGAAGCCCACAGAATATGTAGATGGAAGTTGCAAGACCAGAATTCAAACCAAGGAATTTTGATTCGAAATCCAGTCCGTTTTCTAGAATAATTGTACTTCATCTGGGAAAAGTGAGCCAAGAAGCCTTGCTTAGCTGAGCATACACCATCCTAAATGTCCTACATGGTAGCCATTCTCCATCATTTTGTCTTCTTTTGCTGGTGATGATTAGGCATCTTAACAGGGTATCTCTTCTTTATCTTCCCCGAGCTACCCTTCATCCATGCCTTCTATACTTTCCCCCCATCCCATCCATTCTGGGTCCTCCTATTTGTATAGGATCAGATGATTAAAGATTGAAAAAGAAGCAAGTCTGTGACCTGAGTCCTTGGATGAAGAGCATAACTGAGGCCTGCCCAAACCACCAGAACGAAGGCAGCTTTGCACTTTTAACCCTTTTTCAGAGACCTTTACTTCTCTGCTCAGTCTCCCTATCACCCTCATCCCCATATCCCAACTTAGTCATAAAATACCGACTCTCACCACCTCTTCTAATATCGCAAGGAGAAGGAGGAAAGGATGGATTCCAGAATGAGTCACTCCCACTGTTTCACCTGAATTGTAATCTACCTTGTCATTCATCAGAACACAGTTCAGCTGGGACCATAATGGCTCAGTGAATCCCAGGACTGTTCAGTCCCTGCTTTGGCTCTGATTTCCTTTCTCAGAAACCTGAGTCTCAGTGATAGGTGCAGGAAAAGGAGGACCTGGGTTCAAATTCTGGCTTGGTCTTAGTTTCCTTGTGATTCAGATAAAGAAGCTGGACTGGACCCCTCAGATTTTTTCCAGTTCTAAATATATAAATGCCTGATCTTCTGAGAGGTATTAGGCAGGACTGATTGCTTAGTCTCTTTCTATGATTACTTCTGCAAAAAAACTGGGGACCAGCATCAGGGTAGGAATGACATTCTGAACACCACTGGCTTTCTGCTACATAGGACAAGAAGGGACACCTTCTCGTATTTCAGGTGTAGGCAGATAAAGAAAAAAAAGCTTACCCCAATTCCCCTCTTCCACCTCCTCCCCCTCTCAGCTCCCGCTTCCACAACTAAGATATATACACCATGCAGCTCTCCAGTCTCCCGAACCCCCAAGCACTGGTTATTAATTGCAGTTTGGGCTGAGCTGAATGAGTCCCATTAATATGTGCTCTGGTAGCTCCGGTGAGCCCTGTTGTGTGGAGGAGATGTGGCTTATCTCCCTCGGCCAGGCTTCCCTTCCAGAGGATTCCATTGGCATGTAACGAGTCTGGACACGGTGACTTGTGGGACTCGTTAGCCTTCTCCCAGGAGGGGAGAGAGAACCAGATGCTGGAGCAAACATATGGAGTACTTGGCAGAAACTTGCCCACCTCATTCCTCCGCCCCTGCCCCTGGGCTCTTTAAGTGGCCTTCCTAAGGACTCATGCCAGAACCAGAACCAGTCTATAAGGAAAAAAGGCCCCATCTTCACAAGGGAATTTACTAAGTTGTAGAGATAGAAGGTGAGAAAAAAGAAAAGAGGGAGGAATCTGAAATATAGCTCCCTAGCACCAATTTAATTTTTATTGAAATGTATCTTTATCCCTTCTGGTATAAGGTCTCTGGATATTATTATACAAAGGACCATTTCCCATCATCCTCATCATCACTGCTCTTAGATAAGCATCATCAAAAAATGATTTTGAATTGTGTTTCCAGTAGCAGGGATCCATTCACACTCACTATTCTTTCATTTATTCATTTTTTGCCAACTCTGATCCAATCTTAATGGTGTTCGTGTGCACTGCCCAAATGCAGACCAGCATCCTGTGGCATTATACATGATGAACCTTCTAGACCTGCTAGAGAACTGAACTCATGACTTTGCTCAGGCTCTAAGGAAGTATATAATACACAAGGATTCTTCTATATCAATCCCCTCTCAGCATGGATGTTTTCCTCTTTCTCTGGGTTCATTCTGATTTATGAATACCTGGACATTTTCCCATCTTGCTTAGAGTTGCTGTTTCTTTTACGTTGGCTTATATGTTACAGCAAGTAGCTTTTGTTACATCAAAAAATATTTGTGGGTGACCTTCTTCCTCTGACTCCGGGTTACCTGGCATTCTCTCATCCAGTGTGCTGATGGAATCTAAGTGGTCTTTTGTTAGGTATAATTAACAACAACAACAAGTTCCAAAGCTGGCCTTGAATGAATAACACTTCCTCGTTCCAATGGTTAAGAAGGGCTGCTGAGACCAAATTGTTGGTTCAGTCCCTGTATAAAACAATTATCTTTACTCTGTCCCCATATCTCTTCCTTGATTATCAAATTATAGGGGACACAGTAATGAGTGTCAGTGGTATAATATAATTTCTCCTTACTACTAAACACCTAAACAACAATTAAAAAGCTCTCTGATCATGGGCCTTCATGAGTGGAGAACCATGATGCTTTTTTAATTTGAATTATATGTGTAGGTAGCATTCACTTAATTGGAAGACAGCTCCAGGTAAGTCACTTCTTAGTAGATCTCAGAGAGGAGCAAGCTTATCATCCTGACTCTCTGCAGTACTATGGCTATATGTGGAAGGGGAAAAGCAACCATTTTGGAGGAAAGGAATGGGGAAAACAGAACCCTTTGGGCAACTTAAGGCTTGAGTACTTGAGTCATCTTGACCAATGAGGTGGTTCTATGGCAAGACCTTATCTAAGAGAAGCCAGGTCTAGAATCGCCCCCCCCACCTTTGCAGAAAGCTCATGGAAAGGAGGCACTAATTGATGGACTCATTTCTCTATAGCTGTCACGTGTCATCAGTTCATTACAGCTCCATCTGCCTATGAGTGAAGATGCTCTTATGCCAGCTTCCCAGGCTGTGTATGAGAGTGGAAGTCAGAGAGAGGAGCAGCTGGGATCTGAGGCCCTCAACAATTATCTTAGAGAGTCCAATCAGGGTAATAGGCCTTTTTGTAGGGAAACTCGACTCGGGTGGTGTGGGGACAGCCACTAAACCACTGGCCCAGAAGATTGGGAAATGAAAAACAAGGGTGGGACTCATCTGAGGTCTTAGATACTCTTTCCCTTCCATAGCCCCGAATGCCTGAGACTCAGCAACAGAAATCCAAAATCTACCCCTGGGGTCAGAGAATAATTTAGAATAATAATAAAGAATAATTAATAATGGGATACTGACTTGTACTGAACTGTTCCTAGCTAAACTCCTTTGAAAATATGAGGGGAAGGGGCAACGAGGTGGCTCAGTGGATAGAGCACCAGCCCTGAAGTCAGGAAGACCTGAAGTCTCAGACACTGAACATTCCCTAGCTGTGTGGCCCTGGGCAAGTCACTTAACCTCAGTTGCCTCAGCAAAAAGCAAAAGAAAAAAGAAAAAAAAAAGAAAATATAAGGGGAAGAAGATAATATAAAAATACATTATTGCATTGAATCCTCACAAAAACTCTGTGAAGTAGGTGACCCCATCCCTGTTTTACATATAAAGAAACCCCACAGAAATTAAATGATCTGCCTAGGGTCATGCAGCTAATAATATCTGAGGTAGGATTTGAACTTAGATTTTTCTGACTTCCAAGGCTAGTATTTTTAGAACTGCGAGAGTCCCTTCTGATGCTTCATGTGCATGTGTGTATGTGTGTTCACATGTGTACATGTACACACACGTGTAGTGAGAAGCAGAAAGTGAAGTCTCTTGCCTTTCCAATCTCAGCATTATTTTTAAGCCTCTTAAAGTATAGGTTAGAGCCTACATGGGACTATTAAATTTAATTAATCAATCCATCAAGACATAATTACTATACGCTTCCAACCTAGTTGGGGAAACTAGATGTACAATGTGACACAGTAACCAGCATAAAACAGAACATGACCAGGTGCCAAATGCTGTTGTGCAGGTGATAAGGTCTGCAGGACTACTGGGGAGGGGTGGGAGATGTGGGGTCAGGGGGAGGAGAGAATACATAGCAAAAGGCTTCCCAGTGAGTAATTGGGAAGGTCTAGGACTCAAGCTGCTTCTTGAGGAACTGGAGTGATCATCTAGGAAGAGAGGATGGAAAGGGTCATTTCTGGACTTGGGGAAACACAAGAGCATAGGAACATGGACATGTGCCAAGTGCAGAGGATGATGGAGAGATGAGTGTGACTAGAGAGGAGAGCATTGGAAGAAAGCATTGGAAAATAATGATTCATAGCCAAAAAGACGGCATCCCCGTCAGTTGAGCATTTAGTCATTTAGGTGTTGCAGTTGAAATGATATTATGCGTTATGTGAAGGTCCCCCAGCTAAGAATACAGTGTGCAGAGAGCCTCAGAACTGCTCTTGTTGGAATGAATAGGTATATCTAAAAGGATCTATCTCAGGAGGGCTACAAAAATATTGTTTGTGGAAAGATTATTGAACAAGGTCAGTGCCAAATAGGCCATCCAGCTTGTGAGGCTGGGCAGTGGTTTAGAACTCAGTGGTCTTATCAACCTATCAAGAAATACAAATGCTATCTGCTGGGCTCCTACTCATGGCTGGTGCTCCTCAGCCCACCAAACGGTGAATGCTGGGCCCCTGCCATTATGTAGAGACTAGAGAATCCACAAAAACAGAATGTTTGGTTTAAGAACTAGGCAAGTCAGAAGGGGCTCTAGGATTAAGCCAAAGCTGAGAATTAAGAGAACTGTGGGAATTCAGTCTAGAAGGAATTCTGAGAAATCCATTAATCCATCCCTCTACCTTCATGGGGAGCTCACCTAGACCATCCCCCACAGGTGAAAACAGATCTCCAACCTAACAATACCAAAGGAGAACTCCCTCAGCTCTCCTTGCAGTTTCTAATAGTCTTTAGTTGAGAAAATTCTTTCCTGGATCTCACCCAAATCATGCTCTTCTTAAGGAAGAAATCCCTTTGTTCTCTTGTTCAGGGGGGATGATTCACATAGGAAAGAGGGATGATTCCCTCAGGAAAAAAGGTGATTTCTTTAGGAATGGTGAAGCAAAGAATTAGTTGTTAAAATAAACGAATACTTATTAAAGCTCTGTCAGCTGCTTGCATAAACCTGTGTTAGATGCTGAGGTTACAGTGAAATACAACTGAGGCAAATGCTATTTTCAATCAATCTTCTATCTAATGAGGAGGAGGAAAAATCCAGGACTAAATAGAGATAAAAGGTAAAGACGAGATAAAGACAGTGTGCCAGAATGGAAAATGATTTCCATCTATAGAGGAATAAGGAAGTGAAGAAGGGATATCAATAAATTTGACTGGAGCTGATCTGAGGTTTGATCTGTTCCAGACTTTGGAGAAAAAATGTGACCCAGGACACAGAAATGGAAAAAGGAAGGACGAGAATGGTGGGGATAGAGAGTACTCCAGTTTGACTGGAATATCAAATACATGAAAAGAAATATAAGATGATAAGAATAGTAGCTGACATTTGCACAGCCCTTTAAAGTTTGCAGAATTCTTTACCTGCATTATCAGAGGAAGAAAAAGGTAGCACCTACTGTGTGCCAGGCAATATATTAACACACTTTACAAGTATCTCATTTGATATTCACAGCAATGTTATAAGTACTATTATTCTTCTCATTTTACAGAAGAAGAAACTAAGAAAGAGGACAGTTAAGGAACTTGGCCAGGGTCACAGAGCCAATAAGTATCTGAGACCAAATTTGCACTCAGGAGTTCCTGGCTTGAAGATTAGCACCATGTCCACTACATCATTTGGCTGCCTCACATATAAAACTCTGTGAGGCAGATACAACCATTATCCCAATTTGACAGATGAGGAAACTAAGACTGAGAGGTTAAGTGACATGCCTAGGATAACTCATATAAGTATATAAAGTCATATAAAGTTCCAGGATTTGAACTCATGTGTTTTTGACAAAGAAGCCTAGCACTGAAATCAGGTTGGACAGGTAGATTAGAGTCAGATTGTGAAGGATATCGATTGCCACAGTCAATAATTCATATTTTATCTAGTTGTAATGGGGAGCCATTGAGCAGATGGGTGATATAGTGAGTGAGCAGTTGGGCAGCAAGTGGAGAATGGGTTAGAGAAGGGAGAGAGACTAAGATCAAGTAGGCTCAGGTAACTGATTATTTTAAAATAATGAGATGAAGAGAGATGGAAACTTGAACCTGTGGCATTTTCACTGGGAGCAAGAATGATTAGTTTGAGAGACTTTGAAACCCCTTGAGTATGAAGAGGAAGGGGAAGGTCATTGAGTCAAAGATAGAACTTTGGAACAGCACAAGGAAAGTAAAGGCGGGACCTTGGTTGAAGAAAGTGGATTAGCTGTTGGTGTTAGTGGACTTGGTCTTTTCAGCAATGATGCATTGAATGAGTATTTTATGCCGAATCCCTGCCAGAATCAATATTCTTGAGCTTCCAGGGGTATGCTGGATAATATTCAGGATATTTTATTATTGTTGAATCATTTCCAGTTCTGTCTGACTATTTGTGACCCTATTTGGGGTTTTCTTGGCAAAAATACTGGAGTGTTTGCCATTTCCTTTTCCAGCTCAGGATATTTAAAATCCATAAAAAATGCCACACTATATGGAAGCATGGCAATGCATAGACAGAATTATTCAAGGATTATTTCCAATGTAGGGATAAAAGAAACTCAGTCTCCTGTTATTCTAGAACCCTAAAATGTTAAAACTTGAAATAGCTATTGCCATCAAATACAATGACTTCATTTTAGAGAAGAAACTACAACCAAGAGAGGAAATTACTTGTCCAGAGTCATGTGGCTACAGTTATGAAGTAGAATTAGACCATAGGTCTTAGGGCTTCTCAGTCTCCACGCTGGACATAAAGGTTTTATTGATTTCTGTTGCCATTCTCAACTTATATTTAGTTGCAGTATACCTTCATCATTTATTATCCAAAGCTTTCTTCTTCAGTTTAGGAGCATGGAGTTCTGATTATCTCTGTGTTTTCTACAATTTGACCAAATCTGTCACCATCTATACTTTAGGAAAGAGATCTCTGAACAATTCATCTTTTCTCAATGTAATTTTTAAAAATAATTTCTGAAAATTTTAAACCTCTGAAGTTTCCATTGGTATTTCCTTTTTAACTCATGGTTTTCTTTCCTTGATCCTACCAAAGCATAATGGATAAAAAGGCCTGGGTTTAAGTGCTGGTTTTGCCACATACTGTCTGTGTGACCTTGGACAAATCACCTCTCAGTTTCCTCATCTGTAAAAAGGGAATAATCAAATATGTTCCTCCTCCATCATCGGGATGTTTTGTACCTTGGAGCTTCTTTGTAAACTGAATTGAATTAGACGATCCCCAAAGCCCCTTGCAGATCTAAATTCTGTAAAGAAATATGGAACACAGTGGTTCTTAATTTATGGGTTCTAGAGCATAAATTAATATGCCAATAGGGATATTTGAGCTAATTTTCACTTCCCTCATTGGCTTTTTCCTGCCCCAGCTCTAACTCCAGTTCTTGTCTCCAAGTCTGCTTATCTGAACTTTTCCACTGCTTCTCAGTAACCCCCCATCCAATCTTTTTTGGTCCTGCAGTTGCTGCATTAACCCAATTCAGTCTTTTGGAGTTGACACATATAAACCAAATCCCTTTAGTTAAAAGTCTCCCAGCCCAATCTTTCTTAAGTTACCTGTGATTCATAGGGTTCACAAGAATTCCATTCAATTTATTTGTTGACCTAGCAGGTGCCCTTATCCTCAGTAGCAGATGATCCCCATTTTCCTGAAAATTGTTTGTATATGGAGCCCACCACCCTTTGTGCAAGCATCTGACATGGCCAGGACTCAGCAGTTTGGGCATCTTGTCAATGTTCAATGACATCTTCCTGGAAAATTTTTAGTCATTCGATATAGATCCTTGGCTCCTCCAAGACTAAGCTCTTTCGTTTCTCCTCTGTTATCCAAAAAAAAAAAAGAAATTTTCCTATTAAATAGAGGGAGTTCTAAGGTTTTCTGAGAATCTCTGCAAAATTCTGTGATGTCATAAGAAAAGGATGACTATGGCTTTGCTATAGAATCCTTACTGCTCCAATCATTTGCAATTGAGTTGCCCAGTGTCAGTGTCCTAAAAACACAGAGGCAATGTGCAATAAGTGGGAAAGGTACTGGACTGTGTTTTGGAAGCCCTGAGTTTGAGTTTGATTCCTGACACGCACTACTTAGCAGTCTTGAACTGAGTCACTCCATCTCTCTGTCTCAGTTTTGTTATCTGTAAAATGTGCATAATAATGTATGCATCACAAGACTGTCATGAGCAAAACAATTTGTGAACTGTAAAATTCTGGATAAAAATGAGTTGTAATTTAATATCCAAATTCAGAAATCAGCTCTGGTAGAAGTATCAAAGTAGAGAATTGTGTTGAACCAATTAATCATCTGTAGATTTCAGTTCTCTATCAAATCTCATCAAAAGAGGTAACCAAGAATTGACATTTGTTAGAAATGTCTTTTTTCTTTTTATAAAGATAGAGGAGGCAGAAATGTGCATCTGTGTGTGAGAGAGAAAGAAAGGGAGAGAGAGAAAGAGAAAGAGACAGAAAAAGAGAGAGAGAGGGAGGGAGAGGAGGGGAGGAAGAGAAAGGGAAGAAGAGAGAGAAAAGAAAGAGAAGAGAAGAGGAAAAGAAAAGAGGGGAAAGAAGGGGAGGGGAGAGGGAGAACGAAAGACAGACACAAAGAGACGGGGTAGAGGGGAAAAGGAGGGAGGAGAGGGGAAAGAAAGGAGAAATTTTAGTTAAGATTTTACTACAAGATAATTTTCAGGAGGGGGGCAATGACCTTGCCCTTTGGAAGGAAATTGCACTAAGGACTCCAGACTATTCTAGAGGGTCATGCAGGCTTGAGGCAATATTTGGAATGAAGAAAAGTAGTTTCCAGATAACCTGTTGGTTCCTGTGAAGCTCACTTCTCAAGAGACTATCTCAGCAGAAGCTGATTGAAGAGCTTCTGGGGATTAGACAAAGTAGCAACCAAGGGAACTTTTTACTACCAAGACTCTTTGGGGAAGTGTTAGTGTATGGGTAATTTCTGTGTCTAATCTTCCCTCCAACTATCTCTTCTATCCTCACTGGTCTTTACATATTTTACAACCCAGAGCTAAGAATTTATGGAACAAGAGGAAAGCAGTAGGGCTAAAGGAAAGAGAACATTATTAGCCTCTCTTTGGATCCACAAATTATGTTACTTGTGTCTCTCTCACTTCCTCACCCATTAATCGAAGACAAGTTACTTGGCCTCCTTTGTCCTCAATGAGTATTGATGATTCTTTCTCTCATCCATCCAATCCCAGTCCATCCCCTGCCTCAACTCCTTCCTGTATTACCTAATAAATTCAATCCAAAAAAACATTCTTTAACTAGTCACTAGGTCAAGATTTATTAAGTATCACATATATTCAAAAAAGTGTTCAAAGCCAAAGGAATCTAAGAAAGGTAAAAACAATCCCTGTCTTCAAGGAACTCACAGTCTACTGGGGGAGACAAACAACCATGTACAAACAAGATCTGATTTGAAGGTAACCTCAGAAGCAAGTACTAGCATTCTAGAAGACCAAGGTGGGCTTCTTGTAGAAGATTGGATTTTAGCCCAGACTTAAAGGAAAACAAAGATTCCAAGAGATAGAGAAGAGAGGGGAGAATATTCCAAGGATGGGGTACAGTTAGGGAATATACTCAGAGTTGGGAGATGTAAGAATTTTGGTCTACTATTACTGGATGCTATATGGAGTACATAGAGGAGAATAAAATGTAGGAAGAGTAGACATTATGGAGGGCCTTAAAAGTCAAACAGAAGATTTTGTGTTAGGTCCTGGAGGTGAAGAGCAAACACTGGAGTTTATTGAATGAAAGTGTGCATATGTGACATGGTTAGACTTGTGCTTTAGGAAGATCACTGAATGGAGTGGACTAAAATGATGAGAGCTTTGCGATCTGGAGACCAGCCAGCAGCCTTTCACAATAATCCAGGTGTGAGCTGATGAGAGCCTGTACCAGGTGTTGCCAGCTAATAGACATCAGGGATAGAAACATAAAAATGAAATCTCTGCCCTCAAAGATTTTACTTTCTACTGGATAAAATCCTCATGTACATAGAGAAGTAGATACCAGATTATTCACCATAAAGACAAAGTGCACATTTTGGGCTATAATTAGGGGAATTTAAGGACTTCTTTAGGGGATGACATGGTCTCAGGGTTCAGATATTCTAGGGATATACAGGCTGGAGATGGGGGATGGGGAATAAGGGAAGCAAAAATATTCTAGGAATTGAGGACACAGTGCAAAGAGATGAAATTTTGTGCTTGTGGAAGAGCAAATAAGTCAGTTTGGGCTAGAATGGGAAAATATGTGCAATGGGAAGTAAATCTGGCAAAGTGTATTAGAACCAGATTATGGAGACTTTAAATGCCAGAGTAATTTCTATTTTATCCTGGAGAAAAAAAAATGGAACTACTTTGACCATTGGGAGATCTGTTTCAGTGATTGTCGGAGTTCAAGGAACATGACTGTAAGAGTGACCTGAAGAATGGAATGGGGAAAGGTGGTGCTAGAGGAAAGGAGAACCATTTGGAGGCTGTTCTAGTAGTACAGGTAAGAGGAGATGATAAAGGCTTGAAATAGAGTGGTAGTAGTCATGGTAGACAGAATATATGTTGGGAAGGTAGAATCCACAAGACTTGGCTGCTGACTGGGTGTGGTTGGTTAGGATGTATTGAGGGAGAGTAAAGAATCAAGGATGAGTCCAAGGTTATAAACCTGGGTGACTGAAAGAATGATGGTGCCCTTGACAGAGCAAAAATAGTAAGAGAAGGAGTGAGATTAAGAGGAAAGATAATTACATCTGTTTTTAAGGATGTTAAGTTTGAAAGGGCAGGCTACATCCAGATTGGAGATATTCAGTGAGCCTTTGGAGATGTGGGATTGAGAATAAATATCCAACCTACATATATAAATTTGGGGGTCATCTGAGTACAGAGAGCATTGGATATACTCAGAGAGGTAGGCTGTGTGGCCTAGTAGACAAAGAGCTGACCTCAAGGCCAAAGACATAGCATGTTGGACAAAGAGATAGTCTCAGGGCCAAAAATGAAAGCCTAGATCTGAGTTTCTCCTCTGACTTACACTAGGAACATTACTGTGGGCAAGCATTTAATTCTCCAGCACTCCAAACAGCTTTCTTTTTTCCTCTTTATTTTTAATTAAAGCTTTTTATTTTCAAAACATATGCATGGATAATTTTTCAACATTGACCTTTGCAAAAGCTTGTGTTCCAAATTTTCCTTTCTTTCTCCCCATCCCCTCCTCTAGATGGCAAGCATCCAATATATGTCATACATGTTAAAATATGTTAAATTCAATATATGTAAACATATTTATACAATTATCTTGCTGCGTAAGAAAAATCAGATCAAAAAGGAAAAAAAATGAGTAAGAAAGCAAAATACAAGCAAACAACAGCAAAAAGAGTGAAAATGCTATGTTGTGAACCCACTCAGTTCCCACAGTCCTCTCTCTGGGTATAGATGGCTTTCTTCATCGCAAAATCATTGGAACTGGCCTCAATCATCTCCTTATCCAGACAATTGGTAGAGGAAGTTTTCCTTACCTGTGTGTGAAATAGGTGTGTTCCCTATCCCTGTCTCTGAGCTGAGATGGTATTAGAGTCCATGGGAACTGATAAAGTCAGCGGAAGACTGCAAAGAACAGAAATGAGACTAGAACAGAACCCAAAAGTATCAGGGTTTGAGAATACAAGTCAGACAGATGATAGTGCTTGTAGTGTTCATGGTACATAAATGTGTTATTTGAATAACTGTTAAGGGTTATTCAAATTCAAATAAAAAATTCAGATTCATAGAATGTTAGCACTGAAAAATCTAGTTCAATTCACTTATTTACAGTTGAGGAAACTGTGGCCCAGATCATCCAGCAAGTTAGTGGCAGAGTCACTATTCCAGCCTGCCTTGAAAACCCTTAATTTTTCAGCCTTATTGTAATAACACATTACTCTCCTTCATGTATTCTACAGTTTAGTCAAATTGGACTTCTTAAAGGTCCTTATAAAATTGTCCATCTACTACCTCCACACTGGCTAGTATTCTACACTAGTTTCTTTCAAGACTGAATTCAAGTACCACCTTTTTTGTGAACTCTGTTGCTTGTTCTTTCCAGCCATTCACTTACACACCCCCATCTCCACAGGGTTGCTTGTGCTGTGATTTTCCAAATTACTTTGTATCTATTTTTACATGCCTATATATGTGCATGTTTTCTTTCTGATGGATGTAACCTCCCTGTATTACATTGTAACATAAAATTACAAGGTAATATACATTACAATGTAACACTTCTATTTTTTTTCCTCCATTTGTCTGACACAGTAGGTGATTAATCAGTCAATCAATAACCATTTATTAAATGCCTACTATGTGACAGGCACTGTGCTAAGTACTGGGGATACAAGCAGCAGACGATTTTTGCCCCCAAGAAGCTCACAATCGGATGGGGGAGATAACATGAAAACAAAAATACAAACAAGATATACAATCAGGATAAATAGGAAATAATTACCAGAAGGAAGACACTAGAAAAAAAGAGGAGTTGGAAAAGACTTCCTGCAGAAAGTGAGATTTTAGTTGGGACTTAAAGGAAATCATAAAAGTTAGTAGTTGGAGCAGAAGAGAGCAAGCATTCCAAGCATGGGGGACAGTCAATGCGAATGAACTGAAAAAGATGAAAGGTCTTGTTTGTGGAGCAGCCAGGAGGCTATTGTCACTGGATAGAAAGGAAGTGAGATATAAAAAAGACTGGAAAGGTAGGAGAGGTCTAGCTTTATTAATAAATTAGTCATAATTTATTAATAAATGCTTCTGTTAATTGAATATGAAATCCCTTCTTAATGATGGCATTTGGAAATTGAACTGACCCCCAGTTTATAGTACAGAGTTATAGTAAGGCTATTCTGTATTTCTCTTTTCCTGATTAGATTGGAGAGAAGACCCTCTTCTATTGCAGCTTGGATAGGAGTTACTTTGTTTATGATATATAAGTAGAGCTGAATTCCTTTATGTATTTATCCCTTGCCCCAAGGAAGCAGTAATTAAGCCAGGTGAATGAATGGCTAAATACCCCTCTTTTATCACCTAGAAATGCTTTCTAAGCAGTTCTCCACACATAACAGTGAACCAGATATGATGCAGGGTGTCTTTTATGAGATATTTGTCAGTCTCAAATAGAGTGGGTTGGAGGGTAGTTAAGAGAAGACATAGAGACTATACTCAACATTGTGCTGTAAGATACAAGATCTCCCTCAATATCCTTCCAGTCCTAGTTGGGAAGAAAAGATAGGTGAAATTATATCAAGCAATGAAAGATAACGTATTAATAAGATCCTAGATCTAAGATGGGAAGGTATTTCCAAGGCTCTCTAGTATACTACTACCCCTCTTACAGCTGAGCAAACTGAAACCCAGGAAGGTCAAGCACTTGCCCAAGATCACATAGGCCTTTGGAGGCACAATTTTGGCCCCAGATCCAATTTCCTTTATACTAAATTTACACTGTATGCAATTGTTCTCTCAACTGAGTATTTCAAAGAAGAGCCCAATGAGAACTGGAATGGCCAGGGAAGGTTATGCTACAACAAATGAGAGACATGGCATAGATTAGTGTGGGTTAGAATCCACTCAAAACTCATAAACACCAGTAAATATATTTGTTTTACCAAGATAATCACAAAAACTCAATCTCTTCAAAGCAAATGACATTTAATTACCTATCCAAAAAAAAAAAAAAAAGATTATGTGGCAAAAAAAAATTCCACATCTGTTTAGGATTACATTTTTCTACAAATTAACATCATACTACCAAGGAAGATTACACTTCTGAGGCAGAAAACACATGAGAAACATATGTGTTCTCCTTATATTTATATAGATGTATGACTGTGGAAGACATAAAAGTTCCCAGTAAAATAAATAAATAAATATAAAGCAACTTATGGTATACACAAAGCAAGTTATAAATGTCAAAGTACTATTATCAATGTCATATTTTTTTTCTTTTTTGAGAGGCATTGTGGTCTAATTAAAAGGGTACCAGACCCTGAGTCTAGGCAGCTAAGTGACACTGCAGCAGATAGAGTGTCAGGTTTGGAATCTGGAAGACTCGGCTTCCTGAATTCAAATCTGGCCACAGACACTTACTAGTATGTGACCCTGGGCAAGTCACTTAACCCTGTGTGACTCAGTTTACTCAACTGTAGAATGGGGATAAAAATAGTACCTGTCTCTGACACAGCTGTGTAATCTGTGAGGTCAAGTCCTTTCTGCATAGTGCCAAATTGCTCTCCAGATGGTTGAATCAGTATGCAACTTTCCCCATAGTGCATTAGTGTTTTAATTTTCCTACATCTCTTCCAACATTTGTCATTTTCTTTTCTATTATATTAACCAATCTGACAGGTGTGAGGTAGTAGTTCAGAGCTGTATTAATTTGCATTTCTCTCATCAGTATTCTTTTTTAAATATGACTATAGATAGCTTTGATTACTTTGTCTGAAAACTGCCTGGTCATCTCCTTTGACCATTTATCAATTGAGGAATGGCTCTTATTTCTATAAATTTGACTCAATTTTCTCTATGTTTGAGAAGTGAAATCTTTAGAATGGCTCTTATTTCTATAAATTTGACTCAATTTTCTCTATGTTTGAGAAGTGAAATCTTTATCAGAGAAAATGACTGTAAAAATATATTTTTCACACTAATGATTATCAAGTATGTATTTCCCTCCATCTGATTTTCCTCCTGTTTTTCTCTTTGTCCCTTTCTATCTCTCTCTCTGTCCATCTTCATCTACATCTCTGTCTCTTTCTATCTCTGTTTTTATCTATCTCACTATCTCTGTTTCTGTGTCTGTCTCTCTCTCTTCCCTCTTTTCAGTCTGTTTGTCTCTCTCCTTTTACCCTATCCATTCTCAAAAGTATTTGGCTTCTAACTTTTACCTCCCTCAAACTGCCACCCCTTCTATCAATCCCCCCCATTTCTTTTCTTATTCCCTTCCCTTCCCTTCCCATTTTCCAGTATGGTAAGATAGATTTCTTCATCCAACTGAGTGTGTATGTTATTCCCTCATTGAGCCAATTCTGATGAGAGTAAGGTTCATGCACTTCCCTTCCTGCTTCCCCCACTTCCTCCTCTACTGTAAAATCTCTTTTTTTTATGTCCCATAACTTGTTGCATTCTCTTTCTTTCCCTTTCTCCCAACCCCTAATTTTTTTTAGATAATTCAGCTCACTTAGTTCATACTTCTGCTTTCTGTCTATGTATATTCCTTCTAATCATCCTAATAATGAGAAAGTTTTGGGGAATTATAAATATTTTCCTATGTAGGAATATAAACAATTTAACCTTATCAAAGGCCTTATGATTTCTTTTTCCTATTAACTTTTTTGTGCTTCTTTTACATCATATGTTGGGACTTCTAATTTTCTATTAACTTTTGGTCTTTTGATCAGGAATGTTTGAAAAATCTTCTATTTCATTTAATGTCCATTTTCTCTTGAAGGGTTATATTCAGTTTTAGAGGGTAGGTGGTTCATGGTTGTAATTCTAGCTCTTTTTGCTCCAGGGAATATCATATTCCAAGCCCTCTGATCCTTTAATCTAGAAGTTGCTAAATCTTGCATTATCCTCACTTTGACTCCACAACATTTAAATGGTTTCTTTTTGAATATTTGCAATGTTTTCCCTTTGATTTTGGAAGTATGGAATTTGACTATAATATTCCTGGGAATTTTCATTTTGGGATTTCTTTCAGGAGGTGATCAATGGATTCTTTTAATTTCTATTTTATACTCTGATTTTAGAGAATCAGGGAAGTTTTCCATTATAATTTCTTGAAAAATGATGTCTATGTTGTTTTTTCTAATCATGATTTTCAGGTACTCTAATAATTCTTATATTATCTCTCTTGAATTTATTTCCAGATCAGTTTTTTTCCATTGAGATATTCAAATTTCTTATATTTTTTTCATTATGTTGATTTTATTTACTTTTTTTCTTGATGTCTCATAAAGTCAGTAACTTCCACTTGCCCAAGTCTAACTTTTAAGAAATTATTTTCTTCACTGAGCATTTTCCATTTAGACAATTATACTTTTTGAGGAATTCTCTTCAGTGAATATTTGTGTATCTTTTCCCATTTCTTCTCTTCATTGTCTCTCTGATTCTCTTTCTCTGTCTCTCAGTGTGTCTGCCTCTGCCTCTGTCTCTTTCCATGTCTGTCTGTCTCTGTGTGTGGGGTGTGGGGGTGTCCTTTTATCCTATCCATTCCTTAACCATTTGGTCTATTCTATTTTTTAAGGTGTTGTTTTCTTCAGTATTTTTTTGGCTTTCTTTACCAAGCTGTTGACTCATTTTTCATGATTTTCTTGCATCAATCTCATTTCTCTTCCCAATTTTTCCTCTGCCTCTTTCACTCCATTTTAAAAATCCTTTCTGAGCTCTTCCATGGCCTGAGACCAATTCATATTTTTCTTTGAGGCTTTGGATACAGGAATTTTAACTTGTTGCCTTTTTCTGAGTGTGTGTGTTTTGATCTTCCTTGTCACCACAGTAATGTTCTATAGTCAGAATTTTTTGCTCCTCTTTGCTCATTTTCCAACCTATTTCTTGGCTTTTAACTCTATGCTAAAAAAAAAAAAAAGTTAGCTCTTCTTTCCAAGTGTAGTGGGCTTTGTCCCAAGCTTCATATTTTTCATGCAGTTGTTTTCAGAGGTAATTCTGGAGACCTGTAAGTTTTTGGCTCTTCCAAGATGCTTTGATCTAGGAGAGGTGTGTTTATTACTTGCCTGTACACTCGCCAGTGTGCACTGGTTGCACTCTTTTCAACACTGAATTGTGACCAGAATCCCTACTCTCCTGTGGCCTAAATTCTATTGTGCTTTCACTCGTCTTCACATTGAGACTAAGACCCCAGACTGCAACCCAGATCCAAGTACAGACAATACAACAGAGCCCTGCCCCTGATACCAGCAAAAGGACTGCTGTAAGATCTCCTTCTGACTCATAATTTCTAATTCCTTTACCATCTGTGGACTGAGAGTTCTGGAATTCAATATTGTTGCCACTAATTCGAGTACCCCAAGGTCTGATTCTGGTTTGATGAGGCCTGGTCTATATTGGGGTGCACTCTACTTTTACCATGGTACAACAGACCTTTCCTGCTGACCTTCAAAGTTGTCTTGGCTGAAAATTTGTTTTGCTCCAACATTTTGTGAATTCTGCTGCTCTAGAGTCATTATTTAAAGGTAGTTGGAGGGGTGTGGGGGAAAGCTCAGGAAAATCCCTGCCTTTACTCTGCCATCTTGGCTCTTCCCCTGCAATTCTATTTTTAAAACATCCAAGTTATATCTTGAGTGATGAGCTGGGCATTTGTGCCCACTCCCATAGTCTCCCTAAAGATTTCCCCCCTATCCCAAACTCTTACTAAGTCCCACCCAATCCTTCCAATGGACTATCTATGGGCAAGTGGCCAATTCCTCTGGGGGTGAGAGAGCACTGCCACCCTCTCTACCACCACCCCCAGTTCTATAGTGTAAGAACAGCTTGACTCTCCAATTGAATAATATTGTGGAAATAATGGGATTTCTCCTATAATCATCGTTTATGTTTCTGAGCCAAATCATAATGAGAAAGTCATTATAAGTAATAAACACAGCAGAGAGCCTGGGACATGATCTGTCATGGGTCTGACTGACGGGATGGGATGGGAGGGAGGAATCCCATTTGAGTTTTCCGTTAGCCAGCAGAATAGTAACATCTCTCCCCCTCCTTTTTTCCCCTCCCCAAAAAAACCAGGGTGAAGGAGAGAACATTAAGACAAGGGATTTTTTTTCTGGTGTCATTGGAGATGAGGACAATGCAGACAGTAATAGCTTGCCTCTTGCAAGCATCTCTTTATATTTCTTTAAATACTGAGCCATTATCAAGGTAATTTCCACATCCTAGCCCTTCTCACTTGACATGCCCTGGAGGAGGCAGATAATGAGTGAAATCTACACATCTCTCTGGGTGGTAGCAGCCTCCAACTCTGTTGTATGTCCTCCCAACAGTTTCTCTTCTTTTCTTCTGACCCCCACCCAACCCTATATATTTATCCCAATTGGAGACTAGTAAGAACCCATGTCAGGGAAAGGGCTGTTATAGCACTTAGCAAAGTGCCTGGGACCTAGAAGGCATCCCATAAACACATACTGCTTGATTGAACTCCAGGCTTCTTTGAAATGTGACTCAGGAAGGAGATAATTCCATCTACCATTTTATACATGAGACAACACCCAGAGAGCAAGTGACCAGCTTCAGATAGTACAGCAAAACTGAGAATGAAGGCAGGGATGTGTTCATCCTCCATTCCCATGGATAAGGAGACATGGAAGAGCGGAAAGCTGGGGAACTCATGAGTTAATCTCTGGCTCCAGCAAGTGTTATCTTCATGTCCCATTACTTCCTCATCTGCAAGTGTATATTAGTAACTTGTCACCAATTCCCACAGAGGAGTTGTGAAGATGGCAGTGAGGATGTCTGCAAAGTGCTCTAAGGATTTTCAGTTCATAACATTTTCACCATCACCATCATTACTATTCTCAGATAAGTCTCATATGATTGAATTCCAGCTAATACACTTAAGCAAGTATATTAACATTGTCTGTTGTTGAAATAAGAGCCTTCTGGTATAGTATAGGTAGCTAATAATGCTGACTTTTACACTTATGCTAGTGTAGATGCCATCATATGAATAGCTTTACTATCCCAGTCATGGGCAGCTGCTGGGACTGGAGTCAAGAAGACTCATCTTCTTGAGTTCATATCTTATAACTATTTGACCCTGGAAAAATCACTTAACCCTGTTTGCCTCAGTTTCCTCATTTGTAAAATGAGCTGGAGAAGGAAATGGCCAACTCCAGCATCTTTGCTAAGAAAACCTCAAATGTGGTCACCAAGAGTCAGGCACGACTTAAAATGATAGAACAACAATATGAGTCATTGCTGGCTCATTGCTGACTCATGCACAATACAGCATATATTATCAATAGACCCTAGGTTTAGATTTTGAAAGAAGAGCTTATACAGCTTCATAACTGTTTTGTTGTATAAATCTAAGCAAGTCACTTTTCCTTTCATAGTTTCTCTGTAACCTTGGTATAGAGTTTCTGATTATATCTTATTTTATATCCCTTTGCCCCTTGCCAAACCTAGCCTGGGCTAATAATAATAGTTGACATTACATTTCTGGAGCATTTAAAGTGTTGTGAGACATTTTACCTATATTATCTCATTTAAGTCTCACAACAGCCTTGTAAGTTGGATGCTATCATTAGCATTTTCCCCATTTTACTAATGGAGAAACTGAGTTTTAGAAAGCATACTTATCTACATTCCTATGGGGAATTTTTTTTAATTTGTGGAGACTGTAACAAGCTAGATGTTTGTGAAAAATCAGTGTGGTAGATATTTTGGACCTTTAAGTTGTTCTGTATTACACAATAAATTCTTTGTTTTACACACAAAAAAAGGTAGAATACATAAAGAACTTGGAATTCCCAGGGAGAATGGAGCTGTAGTTCTCCTACCAAAGTTAGGAAGGAAACAAGTATTTTTAAAGCACCTACTATATGCCGGGTATTGTGCTAAGCACTTTGCAAAAATTATCCCATCTAATCTTCACAACAACTTTGGGAGGTAGGTTCTTATTATCCCCATTTTATAGATGATAAAAATGAGGCAGACAGAAGACAGGATTACAAAGCTCATAAGAGTCAAAGGCTGAATTTGAAGTCAGATCTTCCTTATTCCAGCCCTGGCTTTCTATTTAGTGTGCCACCTGACTACAAAGTTGGGGCTAATTCCCTTTGGCTTTTTTTCTGCAGCAGGGCTCATCAGCCGCTGGTTCCCTATCAATACTCTTAAAATTGCTCCACTTCATAAAAGGTAAGCTTCCCACCTCTCACCCTGCTGGGCTGACAAACCCCCTCTAGTGGAAAGAGAGAGAAAGGATTGTGCTTTTGCTTCCTCAGTTCTCTGATTCCCAGAATCTCCCAAGAGATTGTGTCCTCTAGGAGTTCCCTGAGTATCTAAGTGAGTATCTATTTTTCTTCGTCACAAACCTTTCCAGTCCTGGCTCCTTTTATTCAACAATTTTAAAATACCCCCTTATTTATTACTGTGTGTGGACCCCTCTGCTGATGCTCAAGGAGATGTAGTGTTTGCTCCTTTTTTTTGGATATGGGGTTCACCTGATCTTCTCAGAGTACTGACTGGGATTCATCTTAGCCCTTCATTTCTTATTCATCCTTCTGCCTACAAATTGCTGAAAACAAACTTTTATTCAGAATAGGAATAATGGAAGTCTATAAAATGCTTCCAGAAATCCATGTGTTCAGGCCCCCCTGGGGGAAGGAAGGGATGAGTTGCCTTAGCTCCCTGAGCTCTCCTGCCCATTCCATAGCTCTTCCTCTGTTCTCTTCCTTTATCTATGTCTTTCTTTCTTGCTCCTTGCTTGTGGCTTTGTTTGTTAGACACATGTCAAGCTTGATGAAGTAAATGATGCAAAACCAGAATTCTAACAGCTCTCTTTATCTCTCTTTTCAAAACCCAATTTGTCCCTGCTGTCTCCCGAGGGCTGTACTACAAACTCAGTCACTCTTGAAGACTGTGAGTGTGCACATATGTACACACATACATACACACACACTAAATTTTCCTTCTTTCCTCTTTTCTTCCCCTTTCTATTCATTTTCATTCTGTCTGCCCCTAACTTCTACCCTACACATCTTACATTATCTTCTCTCTCTCTCTCTCTCTCTCTCTCTCTCTCTCTCTCTCTCTCTCTCCCTCTCTCCTATCTCAGTCTCTCTGTATGTGTCCCTATCTCTGTCTCTGTCTCTGCATGTCTCTTTCTGTTTCTGTGTCTCTCTCCCTCTGTCTCTCTCTTCTTTCTGATTTTTAATTCTCTCCATCTTTTTCCTTCTCATCCCCACCCTTACTAAACCACTCTCCATCCCTCCTTGGGAATAGATTTTATTTGTGCTTGCCTTCCTGTTAAATGGTGAAAGAGCAGGTGTGCACACTGATGGAGAGGCTGGCAAGGTTGGCAAGGGTATCCAGGGAGAGAACTGGCTTCCTAACCCTTTCCTTGCCATCTTGGGTAGGTATATTTTCCCACTTAACAAGAAACTCCTGGAGGTGCTAGAGGCTACAAAGAAAAAAGCCAACTTCTCCCACTCCCCACTCCAAGTGGAGGCCAGCCAGGCAATTAATTACCAGAGAGCCACCATTCTATCCCCTCCATTAGGGTGTGTATGTTCTCTTCAGATTCCCAATATTCCATCTGGGAAGAGCTGAGGTTGACTCTTAATGTCACCTCTGATGAATTTATTCATTGTTCCCCAGTCATTCCAAGGCAAGTGATTACCCACTTCTACCTGAAGATCTTCAATGATGGAACATTCACAGGTGGGACGGCACAATGAGAATAATCAGGATCCTGATGCTACCTGAATGATCTTGTTTACATCATTTAATTTCTGGGTTCCTCAGTTTCAATAAAATGAAAGTTGGCCCACTAATCTAGGAGGTCTTTTCCAGCATTTTATCTATGATCCTATGGAACCTCCTTGAGCAGCCTAGAACACTTGTGGCTAGCTCTAATGTCAGGATTTTTTTTCATGTGAATCCAGCTTTGGTCTCTCTCACCTTCTCCCCAGAACTCTCACTTCTATTGTCTGAAGCCCAGGGGAACAAATCAAATCCCTTTTCTTCATGATTGTCCCTCAAATACATGGAAGGCAAGAGTTGTATGCCCCTATGTCTTCCCTTCTTCAGGATAAGCACAAGGTTCTTTGAATCACTCCTTGTGTCTGAGATGATTCAAGTGTCTTTTGCATCCTAAAAGCACTTCAAGAGGCAGAGCCTGGAAATGAATACTTCACATGTGGTGATTATGGCAGGATAACAGGACTATAGGGCCTCACTTATTTCATTTTTTTTCAATTCATCAACCTATATACATGAAAAACAATGTGGATAGAAAGCTGGTCCCACAATCAAAGAATAATCACTTGTTTGGTATATTATAGAGTGGATTCTCATAAGGTGAACCAGATGGCCATTAAGGTCCCTTCCAATCTCAGACTCTGTGATTTGGTCAGTCAGAAAGTTCTGGGTTCAAATCTCTGATTCATACAGATTGAATGATACTAAGTAAGTCATTCAGTTTTTTAAGTGCTCCAAACAGTTCTCTGAGACAGAGAACAGATGCTGGAATGTATTAGCAGAGGGAATTCCCTCACTGGGAGTTCCTTATGCCAATTAAATTACAGACTCAGTAAAAAAAAAAAACAGAACAGAAAAATAAATCCCATTAGTTTTGGTGGATACGATGTTATGCTATCACCTTTAATTAAGATTCTAATCCATTAAAAATCCCAGTTTTTTCCTCTATAAATGGCTGTCCTGTAGTATTTGCTTCTTTATGCATGTATAAAACTGATTTAAAAAAAACACAGGCAAAGGATTTACAGTTGCCATTTTAAAATTTTATTTGACTGGATCCTAATTCTGTCATACAATTATCCATTTTCCAACTTTATGTCATCCATCAATTTTTCAAGCATGACATCTCTGCCTTCTTCTAGGTCAAATAGAATAGAACCAAGAACTGAACCTTGTGGCACTCTACTAAAGACATCCTCTTTGACATCAAATCAATAATCCTAACTCTCTGGTCTTTTCACTGAATTGTTTCTGAGATCCACCTAACATACTTGATCCAGTTTAACCATGGAGGGACTTCATCCATTCATCCATATGCCACATTTGTCCATAACAGCACCATTAGGGATATTGTTCGATACCTTGCTGAAATACAAGTATACTATATCTATGACATTATACTCATTTTACACTCTAGTAACTGGCAAAAAGGGAAAGGAGGTCAGTCTAGAGTACATTGTGATTAATGAATCTGGTCTGACTTTCATTGACCATAGCTTCCTTTTCTAACACTCAAAAGTCAACTTTGTGGGGCAGCTAGGTGGCGCAGTGGTTACAGCACCAGCCCTGAAGTCAGGAGGACCTGAGTTCAAATCTGGTCTCAGACACTTCCTAGCTGTGTGACCCTGGGCAAGTCACTTAACCCCAATTGCCTCAGCAAAAAAAAAAAAAAAAAAAAAGTCAACTTTGTTCTATCACACATGGGCCCAGCCTGGTGTATGTCCCTGGAGACTGATGAGGAAGGTATAGGCTAAAAGCACCCTGTCTCCTCCACTGAAAAAAAAGACCAAGTCACGTGCCCTATTTGGGATGAGTCTATAGTGTTAGATTTCTATGTTGAAAAAAAAGTTTGACATTCTCAGAGATCCAGAGATCTCAGGGCAGAGATAGGAAGGCAAGGGCTCTGCTACTGAGCAGAAGGAATGGTGCTGTCCCCCATAACCATTACCAAATTTGGCTGATCGTTATAGAACTACTGAATCCCCAATGGCCAAGCTTTAAACTATATACATTGGCCTGTGCCTGAGTTATTTATTGGATTCTTAGCTTCTCTATCTAGAGCAAGGAATCACAAAAGCAGATCCCAAAAGTGAGATGATTTCCTCAAAATTACATAGTAAGTTTTACCAGGCTGAATCCAAGATCCCTGGTCTCCTGTATACCTCATTTCTGCTAGACTAGAGTTCTCCCAAATTTCTGCCCAAGGTTCTTTGGCACTTAGTTCCACTGTCTCCCTTTGAAAGTGTATGACAGTATCCCAATGGTCCCCTAGTTTTTTCCACTTCAAGACCTTCTTTTTTCTTTTCCTCTTTCCTCTTAACTCCTCCAAAGCAACCCTCTACCTGAATTTGGCATTTTCTTCTCAGATTGGACAGTGAGAAATGTAAAGAAGGGGCCACAGCTTCATAGAAAAGGCCCCATTTGGCTTTCTCTTTTCCCAGAATTGTCAGTGGAGCAAATTTTCATTCAGCTCATCATCCCCTTGGAAATAGGCAGTCATCAGACACTTATGGATCTTTCAAGCCCCTTTCTCTCCCTAATAATCCCTCCTCTTGGGGTGGTATTGATTCCCAGCCGCCAGCTGCTTCTTGGTATTCCAGGGCCCAGTTTGGTCTGGATAAATCGCTGTGCTGTCATTTTCACTTGGCAATTACCTGCTCTGATTCCTCTCCTCCTGAGCCTTTGCACCAGCCCATACCACCACTTGCCTATTGACAAAATACTCAAGGCCCAGAAAAGCTGGGCCAAGGACCTGGGGGATAAGCAAGCAGTGGCAAGTGAGAAGCTATAACTTTGTATAGGAAGAAGGGGTCTCTTGATCTAGTCCTCTGGGTTCTCCTCAGAGGGAAGGAGGCAAGTGCCTGGGACTGCAGGCTGAAGCCTGGACGGCTTTGAGGAAATGCTTCAGAATTTGTGTATAATATTGCACAAAGCTCATGGTGTTTCTTGAATGTATACACAAACCTCACTGAAAATCTACAAACCTTTGCACCTTTCCAGCTCCAACTCCTAGTTCAACTCTGCTTCTACCCCCAACTATAACTATTTTCAAAATGTTAAGTCTAGTTCTCCCACTGGTTAGTTAAGTAACCTTGAACAAATTCACTTAATTTCCTTGGGCCTCAGTTTCCTCATCTATAAATTAGGAAATTATATTTGATGGCTTTAAAGGTTCCATCTAGCTCTAAAAATTAATTTGAAAAATAAGATTCAAGATTCTGTGATTCTTAGCTCTTATTCCCTTTCCTAACCTGACCTCAAATGGATTTGAAGATCTTTATTTAAAAGGTACTTACTTCTTTTTATGGTGGGGTTCTGTTACCCCCTGGGTCCTTCAGCTGCTCCACATCTCTGCTTTCAAGGTCCTGAATGATTAAGGCTCCATGCCTCACCAGTAGCCCCCCTGCCTTGAACAGCCTCTTTCTGTATCCCAGGGAGAGAAGTCATTGAGTCACCTGCCCAGGCAAGAGGCTGAGATAGGGGCCAAGAGACAGATAATGCCATCCAGGACCAGACCACTGATACCTGGCGTGAAATTGAAAAGCCCTCAGCCTCTGCCTGCCCTCCCTCCCTCCTTGCATCAGCTTCTACACTCTGGTGCCCTTTGAACACAGGGAGCCAAAAGGATGGAGAATGAAATCCAGACCTGAGTTAAAGGGAAAAGACATCCTTCCCAGAGCCCCCAGACCTACCCCCATAGACAGGGGCAAAAAAGCACATGGGGCCAGTTCTTTTCCTTGTGCCCTGTCCCTTCTTTCTCCCTAAGCCTACAACCATTCTTCTCACCTCTGGTGGTCTCTGCCATCTCAGTGGCTTAGATTTTCTGGGAAAAGGGAAATGTATCAGACAAGGAGATACTTCTACCTTACTGAGATTTTTGGTACTCTGCCTTTCCTTCCTCCTCTGGCATCCTGTTTACATCTGCTTCTTTGAGAAATATTGTGGGTTAATGGAAAGGAGCACTAAACTTGGAATGTAAAGATCTGTCTAGTGCTCTAGCTAAGAGACCTTAGGCAGGTCCTTGCATCTTGCTATGTTTCCCTTATCTGTAACTTTTTTTTTCCTTGTAGATGGAAAAACAAAAATTCATCCTGGCTTTTCCCCATCAACTTCTGTGTTTTGTTTTATTTTATTGTTACATTTTAAGTTCCAAACTGTCTCTCTCCCCACAAGGCACTAGAAGGTCACCATGTGACATAGATAGATAGTAAACACACAGATAATAAATAGAAAGACAGACAGGACATAGATCGATCAATAGATGATAGATAGATAGATACACAGTAGAAATAGATAGACAGACAGATAGATGTAAGACTATATGATGTATACTTCAATTTATCAGTTTTTTTCTCCAGAGATGGATAGCATCTTTCTTTATAGGTCCTTTGTATTTGATTTAAGTATTTATAATACTCAGAATAACTTAGTAGTTCACAGTTGTTATTTGAATAATTTTGCTGTCATTATACGTATTCTCTTGATTCTGCTCATTTCACTCTTTATTCTTTCACATAAATCTTTCTATGTTTTTTTTCCAAAATCAACTAGCTCTTCATTTCTTATAATACAATAGTATTCCATCACAATCTTATCCATATCTTATTTCCAAATTGATGGGCATCCTCTCAATTTCTAGTTATTTATACAAAGAGAGCTACTATAAGTATTTTAGGACATGAAGATTCTTTTCCTTTTTTCCTGATCACATTGAGAAACAGATCTAATAGTGATATTGCTGGGTCAAAAAGCATACACAATTTTATAACTCTTTGGTCATAATTGTAGATTCCTCTCCAAAATCCTCTCTTCTAGTGATTTTTTTGGCAAATGAAAATGCAGGCTGATAGAATATATTCTTTTCCATTGACATGCATCATTATATTGTTCAAGTTAGAATTCTGACTTAGAGTTCTTGATTCATTGGCCACCAGAGAACTGTGAACTAAAAAGGGTAACTTTAAAAAATTTTTCCTAAAGTCATTGGGTATACAAATAGGTTGGGAACCAATAGAATTAGGTATATCCAACTTATGAAACCAAACGATATAAACAGAGAAAAAAATAAGGAGGATGAGAGAAGAAAGAAGAGGGTAGAGAGATACAGAGAGAAAAAGAAAAAAGATGTAAATCAATGGGAAATCACATTGTATTTCCAAAACCTTTAACCATCTCCTTCTATAAAAGGACAGCCGTGTCTTTGTTCAGGGTGGAACATGAGGAAGCAAGTCTTGGCTTTTAATCAAAGTTACATTAGATGAAGCTTTTATTATTCACCCAGCTTTATTACAGCTATTTTTACACTGGGGTTAGAAGTTAATATTTTTGGTTTTTACTGAACTCTGGCCGGCACAAGACTGCTATAGACAGAAGCAGAACTACTCCAGAATGAAGAGAAAACTGAGGGGAAAAAATCAAATCAAATAAACTCAACTCACTCAGTGGACCGAGAGTGGACGAAAAACAACCTTAATAACATAGGGGGAAGGATTCAGAAGTGGGAGTGAGATGGTGAAATCAGGCCTAATCAAGCGAGCCAGAAGGGGGTCCAATCACCTTCTGGGTATCCAAGAAGGAAAGGGGCATAGTGGATAGGGAAAGATAGGGGTTCCTTGATGGAGGCAAACTAGGGGCTGGCCAGGCAATCAGTGTTCTGTGAACAGAGCTCTCCATGGTAGCTACCCCCTTATTCATACAGGCCTTCCCCTTTCTCCTCTGGCTAAAGGTTTAGTCTTTTGAAGGTAGATAAGCTGGTTGGGGGTTAACTCCTCAGTGGCTGAAATTGAGTACAGAAATAGCACAGTCAAATGGTAACTATAATCTATACGAGGTGTGTGTGTGTGTGTGTGCGCGCGCATGTGTGTGTGTGTGTGTATTGCTTCTCCTTTGTATTTGATGACAATGCTACTGTAATGTGGCTGAAAAAAATTCTTACATGATATGAATTATCAGATAAGACCCACATGTAGAAAACCTCTGATATGTCTAAGCCAGGGGGGAAAGGAATAATATAGTGGATTTTTCAATCTTTTCCCTACCCCAATGAGGGGCAGGATCTTCTGCTGAATTGCATGATGTCATTACTGCTCACCCAGTAAGCAATGGCTAATGGAGTTTAGTATCTGATTGTGGATAAGGTCAGGGTATGTCAATCTGGGGCCAAGGTCAGAGTATCTGTCTATAGATGGGGTCTGTGGGTTAGTGGTTCAGTTGTTGGCTAGAGTCTTGAGGTTATCTGTAGTAAGTCCATGGCCTCATCCTATAATTGGTATAAGGAGATCAGCCCCTGACTACATTTAGATACATCAATAATACTTTGTGGCTAGGATTAGATATGATGATGAAATTGCCCTCTCCTTCAAATTAAAAGAAATTAATATCTTTTTTTTTACTATTTCTATGGGAACTACTATGAGCAAAGTCTTGGGATGGCAACTCTTTGGAGCAAATAATCGATATCACAAGAATACAGGGAAATAGCACCAGCACTGAAATCAGGAGGGCCTGAGTTCAAATTTGGCCTTAGACACTTAACATTTCCTAGCTGTGTGACCCTGGGCAAGTCACAATTGCCTCAGCCAAAAAAAAAACCCAAAATACAGGGAAGTGAGTGAAATCAGAAACAAAGCTGAGACAGGGGTGGGATAAAGATATTATGGACTCAGAAATCCTCAACCTCTCCAAGTTTTACTGACTAGGACTTGTGGTTCTATGGAAGGAAGTACTTGGCTGGAAGCCAGAACTGGTTGAAAAATCATCTAAAATGCACATAAATCATCAGCATTTTTATACATCACCAACAAAATGCAACAGCAAGAGATACAAAGAGAAATTCCATTCAAAATAACTATCGATAGTATAAAATATTTGGGAATATATCTGCCAAGGGAAAGTCAGGATCTATATGAGCAAAACTACAAAACACTCTCCACACAAATAAAGTCAGATCTAAACAATTGAAAAAACATCAAGTGCTCTTGGATAGGTCGAGCGAATATAATAAAGATGGCAATACGACCTAAACTAATCTATCTATTTAGTGCTATACCAATCAAACTCCCAAGAGATTATTTAACTGAACTAGAAAAAATAACAACAAAATTCATCTGGAAAAACAAAAGGTCAAGAATTTCAAGGGAATTAATAAAAAAATGCAAATGAGGGTGGCCTAGCTGTACCAGATATAAAACCATATTATAAAGCAGTGGTCACCAAAACCATTTGGTACTGGATAAGAAATAGAGTAGTGGATCAGTGGAATAGGTTAGGTTCACAG
>JAJPUD010000281.1:261696-310321 GCA_023553655.1 Myrmecobius fasciatus
CAGTAAGATAACTGTATAGATATGTATACATGTATTGTATTTGTCATATAATTTATCCTATCTAGCATGTATTAGATTACCTGTCATCTAGGGATAGGGGATGGGGGGGAGGAAAGGAAAAGCTTGGGGAAAAAAAAGGTTTTTTGCAGAGGTCAATATTGAAAGGTCACTCATATGTTTTGTAAATAAAAAGCTTTATTTAAAAAAAAGAAAGAAAAATAATGCAGATAATAAAAATACAAATTAAACTTAAAAAAATCATCTAAATACACATATAAATACATATATATTACATTATATATAATACATATATAAATACATATATGTTTATATGTATTTATAACATATATGTAGGTTGAGATCTGGGAGATTTGGAGTATTCTAGAGGTGAATAAAAGCTGAAAACATTAGAAGAAAAGGATTTTTACAACCCATCTCACTCTGAAATATATGAAATATTAGAAAATATAGGTCGTATGGGTTCTTAGATAAGGAAAACTCAAGTCATTCCTGTGTTCTAGAAGTTTCAATGGCTCCCTATTACCTTTAGGATAAAATACAAATTCTTATCTGGCTCCAGCCTGGTTTATTTCCATTCATGGAGTGTATGCTTTAGTCAAACTGAACTGACTTTCTGTTGTTGCCTGCTCAATTCTGTTTCCTATTTCTATAACTTTGTATAGACTGCTCCCCCACTTTCACATTTCTGTTTTTGGTAACTTTTCTTCAAGGCTCAACTTAAATGCCATCTCCTTTGAAGAGATTTTTGTTAATTCTTCCACTTTGCATGTACTGTGTATATGTCCTGTACTTCCCAGTGAATGAGTTGTGCAGTTAGGTCTTGATTAATGTGAATAATGAATTCCTTAAAGTGGTTGCTATTATTTTAATTTGCACTATTTGAAATGATAGAAAATATTATGATTTGTCCAGCCCAATGAAAATAAACTTCACAAATTTGAATAACTTAATTACTTTTTGGGATCCAATATTCACATTAATTGAGAGTTAGTTGTGTCTCTCTCTCTTTTGCCCCTCATCCCTCCCTCACCAGTATAAGCTGCTTGAAGGCAAGAGATGCCTCACCCTTTGTTTTCATGTCCCATTGCCTAGCACATAGCAGCCAATTACTAATTGCTAGTGGACTAATTTTCTCTTATGTAACCTGATGGAGGGAGGTGAGGTTTGACTGTTGTCTCTCTGCCTATCTTGGGGTATTTCTTCCTAAGAGGTGCAATCTGAAACTAGATTGGGGGTCAACTTATAATCTGGGGACATTCTCTCTGTGCTTTCTCTCCTTATTAGCAGACTGCAGATACTTTCTATGATACTCTGTATGTCACTGCTGAATGAGACCCTCAAGTCCACTGTACAAGTTATTGGGATCTTTGCTATTATTCCAGTATCAGCAAATGCAATAACTTGAAAAAGACCCCCATTTTTACTCTGACCTTTCCTGGAGTCCAGAGTTTACCCTATTTGGCCACTTAATCTGTTTGTTCTGAGCTAAGGGCTGGCAGACAAAGAGATAAAAGGCAGGTGTTAGAGAAAGAGTGTGAACATGGATATAGAAAAATAGAATCCAAATTCGGGGCTTTAAAAAAAAGATAAGAGGAGCAAGTGCTTGTAACAACTGTTGAAGAGAAAAGTGGGGGAGCAGTATCCTAATGGAGAGGTCAGTGACCTGTTGAAAAAGCTATTTAATTATTCTTATCTTCCCTTGGATTTCATTAAAAATGGTCACAACACATTTTTCACTCTTATTTATCTCACTATTACACTGTTTCCTCCCATCATCCAGGGATATTAACTAAGTTCCTCTTGGAGTCTGACCCTTTTGTGGTACAGTATAGAATTCAAAACTTGTCCTGAAGAGCTTTAAGAACTAGAGAGATTTTATAATAATAATTATAATAATAATAACATATCTTATGCCAATTCATGGTTTACAAATTGCCTTCCCATAATATCTATTTGTTCTTCCTAGTGCCTGAAAGGGGAAACTAGGTGGTGCAGAGGATAGAGCACTGGCCTTGGAGTCAATTCTAATCTTGACACTTATTATTTGTGTGACCCTGGGCAAGTCACTTAACCCTGATTGTGGCAGTATTTCATCTATAAACAGGAGCCAGAGGAAATGGCAAACCACTTCAGTTTTTTTTTAACCAAGAAAACCTCAATTGGGGTCACAGAAAGTCAGACATGACTGAAGTGACTCAACAATTCAACAAAGTGATTGAAGACTCATTCTACAAATAAGGAAACTGAGGCTCAGAGGAGAACCAGGACTCAAACCCAAATCTTTGGGGTTTGAGGATCCTTTCATTGCTTCATATTCAGCTTAAGATATTCCTTGCCTTCATCACAGGTGGAGAAAAGTGAGGCACAAAAGAACTTTTAAAAGTCTCATGGCACATTGATGATGAGCTAAAACTCAGGTTCAGCAGCCTTGCACTCTTGTCACTGGTGATGGCTCAGCTTTTTATCCATAGGAAACCCCATGGAAGAACTTCCAGGGCTTTAAGATATGATGGGGCCTAAGAATGGATGACACGGGGGGGGGGGGGAGGTTCCATGGTAGTGTGGGAAAAGGGAGACACCTGGAGTTAAATGGGTTAGTCTATGGCAAAGGTCCCTAACCTTCATTTGTATCATGTCCCCTTTTGGCAGTCTGTTGGAATCTATGGACTTCTCAGAATCATGTTTTTAAATGCATAAAATGCATATCATTACAAGGGAAACCAATGATGTTAAAATAATTATCAAAACAAAGTTGTGACATAGAAACGTATTGCTTCTTCATCAACACATTAAATTTTAAAACAATACATTTAAAATATAAGAAAGTTAAGTTAAAATTTATTTTTAAGACAGTGTAAAGGTAGCATTGCTTAACGAGTAAGAATATTCAGCTGTGGAGTTGTCTTTGAGGAGATGATGTTCAGGTCATGCTAAACATCCAATTGATTTTTCACTATAACATGATGTGAAAAGATCTGATTTCTAGTGGTGACCAATAGCAGGGACTGCTGAAACTACTGTGACTTGTTGTCAGGATTCATAATTGGAGGAAATGCCAATTTTCAGGTAGAGGTTAGGGAAAGTGAGAGTTCTTTTCCCATCCAAGTTCATGGAGCCCAGCTTAAGAACTCCTAGTCTATGGCTAGGTTAATTAAGGCTTTGGTTTGGGATCAATGTTGGGAGGTGCACACCTCCTTCCTCCTCCCACCCAATGGAAGAAAAAGGAAAGATCCCAAGCTAAATAGGAAAACTGGCAGCCACTCTACAAGGCTGTCAGATGCGTGGTGAAGGAATGCATTTCTTGGCTGTAATAGATTTGGGCCCAGCAGTTGGTTCTAAATGCCTTTTGCCCTGACGTTCTGAAAGGAGCATTGAGGGCAGCGGGAGGGCTGGGAACGGGGGAGGTAACTTCAAGGATGGGGGCCACAGCCTGCCTGTGCCTGCCACTTGCCTGTATAAATACATGTTTACCCGACAGCCATACTCTTCACATCACATGCTGTCACCCTGGCAGCTGGCTCTTGCTGGAGATCTGGGGGCCTTCTTGGGATTTGCATACTGTAGTCTATAAGCAACCAGGAGCAGGGGCAGCAGGATGGAACTGTGAATGAGTGGATAAGAACAAGGGGCTTATTTTCCTTTCTGGTGCCATTTAAAAAAATATTCCCTTCACTAATTCTGCAGATTCATGGTCAAAAGCAAAAACTGTAAGCTCAGAAAGTGGAGATGGGAAAAATATGGGAGATCCTGGTTGAGTAGGAGACAAGGAGTTAAACCAAGTCACTTAGCATTGGACACAAGGGAGACATTAAGCTCTGATGAAAGTGGGAAACCAGACAAAAGAAAACACTGAGTGACTAAGGCTTAAAAACATGGTCAGTGTTTACTCTACTCTCTCTAACCTCCCTCCCTCATTTAATTAGTTGTCAAATCCTGTCACTCTGCCAATTCTTTCACTCTCTCTCATGCCCATCATCTGCTTTCTACTCACATTGTCATCACTCTGGCTACTCTCATCTCTCAGCTGAAGGAACTAGAGATGTTCAATCTGGAGAAGAAAACTTGGAAAAGGAGGCAGGTATGAGATCTGTCTTGTTATTTGAAAGATCATCATGTGGAGGGAGGGGTTAGATGTGTTCTCTTTGACCCCTGAGGTTAGAATAAGGAGCAAAAGGTGGAAATTGAAGAATAACAGATTTGGGCTACATGTCAGGAAAAACTTCCTAATAAATAGAAATGTTCACAAATAAAATAGGCTGCCTTAAGAAGTGGTGCCTTTCCCTCCTTGGAGTTTTCAAGTATAGATTGGATGTTCACTTGTTCGGTATGTTTCAGTGGGAATTCCTCTCATATATGAGTTGGGCTAGACGGCTAAGATCCCTTTCAGTTCTCACTTTTTTTATCCCCACCTGAATTCTCTTTTTAAATTGTCTCCTAATTGATCTTCTTGTGTCTGTTCTCCTTTCTCCAGTGACCAAGACGACTTGTAAAATGAATGCACAGTTCTAATTGTCTAATTTTCTGCTCAAAAGCTTTTTTGTTTCCCCATTGCCTAGAAGAAGAAATGTAAATTCTTTAGCTTGATTTTAAAGTACTTCTACCATTTGGATTCAATATCAAGTCCAGCTTCACATCACTTGCCTCCCTTTCATTCATTCATTCATTCATTCATGCTCCATTCCAGCCACACTGAATGATTGATTTCATCCTATCCTCCCCTGTCTCTGTGGGTTGGTGTGTCATCCTCAATGACCTGAATGTTCTCTCTGGAATCCTTCTCCTCATCTTTAACATGTCCTTCCTCCCTCATCTACCAGACAAAAGTGTTCCCTCACTGCCCAAATATGATATTAACACTTTGTCTCAATCTTTGCTTTGCTCTCATTGAGTCTCTTTTTGTATCATATTTGTTTAAGTATATGTCTTATTCTTCCCTAGTATAATACAAGCTCTCTGAGGGTAAGGACTATGCTGTTTTTCATTTTTTGTCTCTCTACCTAGAATAATACTGTTTACATCATAGATATTTATAAATGTTCCTAGAATTAAATTAATTAGGAATGAACTTGAGACACTGGAAGAAAGTGGTGCTAAGGTGCTCTTTCAGTTATTTCCTAAAGTATATAGAAGTCTAAATATTTTAAAATAAATACTGACCTGACCAACTCTTGGGTTTCAATGTATCCTATAAAGAATTTGGTGATTTTGATTTGAGTGTTTTTTGGTTTATCCATGTATATTGTCTCTCTTTATAGAATGTAGCTCGTTGAGGGTAGAAACTGTTTCAGTTTTATCTTCATCTACCCACTGAGTAGCACAATGTAGTACACTACCTAACCACAGGCTTAGTAAATCCTTACTCTTTGATTGACCCATGTAGTGTGATTGAACAAAGCTTCCATGAACCTCTCCTTGAGAGATCAAAATCTGTGCTAGCCTTCTTCTTGTCTCTGTTCTTGGGGAGTGTCAGCAAGACTCCAATCACCATAATTGATTGCTTGTGTGAGAAAGACAGTAAATAATTGTTCCACAAGTTCTGAAAGTGAGTATAATTAGTATAGTTAACAATCTTGAATGATGAATTGGTTCATTCAGTACTGGTGTGAAGGGATGAGAAGGAGAAGGGAAAGGGACTTGGAGTCTCCTCAGAGATGAGCTTTGCGTTTTATTTACTTCATCACTGTTAATATACTACTAACTGATCTCCTATGTAAGTTTGGGCTGAACTTTGTGAGTGGAATATGGGTTTCTCAGGCCCAAATGGAAAGTATGTCTGTATATATGTGCATGCATGTACATGACTGTATATTCATTTAATGGACTACAGATGCCTGTATATTCTCTTGTGAACTGCAGAATTTTGTCTTATTGAAGTAGGCTCAAATAGGGAAGAAAGTGCTAGATCTGGCTTCGCAGTGACTTTCATTGGGCCTATCTCAGGACTCAGTTGCCAGTAATGTAAAAGAGATGAAATTGGGTTGATTAATTTATCCTCTGAGAGAATGAAAGAACTGAATTAGAGAATTCTGGAAGTCATTTAGAAGGCTTCTGGAGAAGGATACCACAAAACTTCCTTGACACTAGGCTTTTCAATAACCTTCCCTTCCTGGACCATTCTTCTTCCAAATTAACCTGAACTCCGTCACTTCTTTTGGCTCCTCATCCCAAGGATTGTCTAGAAATGCCCTTTAAAGATGTGTCAAAATTGAAGATACACACCAGAATGACACTGATGATAATAATAGCCTCACTCATGTGGGATCAACAGTTAACAAAGCACTTTTCCTCCCACAATCACTCAGGAAGTAGGAAACAGAAACTTCTTCATCTCTTCCTCTTCAGACTGTTTTCTATTTACTTATCTCAGTACATTCTGTGTTTTCAGTAAATTATAAGTTCCTAAAAGTCAGGGATTTGTCTTTGAATCCTCAGGACTTAGGATAGTGTCTGACCCATCGTATTTGCTTAATAAATAGAATATTGTGCTACATTGTATTATGTTGAATTGAATTGAAGTATAAGACCAGACTAGATGATCTCTAATGTCACTCTTAGCTCTAATATTCTATTTTCAGATTGTTATATTCATTTTTGACTAAAAAAACTGAGTTTCAGAGAAGCTAATTAATTTAAGACAACTAATAAATGTCAGGTAAGAGAAGGCATGAGAAAGACAGGATTTAGAATTAGAGGACTTGAATTCAAATCTTATTTCTGTTGCTTTGTGACCTTGGCTACCTCTCTGAATCTCAGCTTCTTTTTCTGTGAAATGTAGAAGTTAAACTAGTTATAGCTGATATGTTATAACTGAGACTTGAAGCCAGCTATTCTGACTCTAGGTCTGGTGTAGTTTCCATTATTTGTGATGTAACTTGATCAGGAGAGGCCAAAAAATCCAAAAATACTCAAGAAGTGACCTCATTCAACTGTACCTTTAATTACAATAGTTGTTGTTATTGTTATTTGGTCATTTTTAGTTATGACTGGCTGTCTGTAACTCCTATTGGGATTTTCTTAACAAAGATACTGGAAAGGCTTGCCATTTTCTTCTTCAGCTTATTTTACAGATAATCTGAGGCATGCAGAGTTGAGTGACTTGCCCAGGATCATACAGCAAGTGTCTGTGGCTGTATTGGAATTCAGGTTTTTCTGACTCCAGGCTTGGCCCTCTATGGACTGCACTAATTAACCAAGATAGTATCCTTATGCTAAGCAACTTGATTTTTCTTAATCTGTAAAATAACAGATCCATGAATTTCTGACAATAATACCTGTTTTCTTCCCTCTTCCCCTAATCTCTTGAATTTCCTTCTTAACCTGAGCCTCTTCTTAGGGACTTATCCTTCTTTTATTGTTTCAACTCTTAGTCACTCTTTTATGATTTGTTTATATAAACATAAGCAAATGAGATAAAGCAAATACCAACCCCCATCAGTACCTTGGACATTTCCTCACTTCTCAGCCACAATCCTTCCTTAAGGGGGATTCCCAAATCTACAATGGAGAGAGTATCTGGGTAACTCTTCAGATCAAGGGCTATTCAGTATAGACTTCTTCTGTCAGAAACACATATCTTCTGATCTTTTTCAGGCAGCTAATGTACCCACAAAATTTTCACTTCCTCTGTCCATGATAACTCCCACAAAGACAAAATGCCCTGGTTATACAATCAGTCATTCAACAAGTATTTATTACATCTCTCCTATGAGTAACTGTGCTAAGCCTAGAGATAAAAGATAAAAGTGTCACAATCCCTTTCCTCAGGGAACTTATATTCCATGGTAAGAAAACTCTATGTACACAGAGTCATATATGGAAAATATGAGCTAAGTATATAGAAACAAGTTCCTTGGATTAAACTCTATCTTCTAAAGCCTGTGCTTATGGCGACTATACATCCCTAATATTCTAGGCTAGTATCAATTTCAAGGAAGAAAAAGTATTCATTTTTAAAAGGCTTTGAAAAAGCAATGTCCTTTACTGGCCCTGTGTCCTGATTTTTTGGTTTGGAAAACACAGTCATCATATCAATGAAGTATTGTGCCTGGGAAATGGTTGTGGTGAGAGAGTGAATCCTGCAGGCTAGGAGAAGGAATTGCTCCCAGAGCCAAGGACAGATCACTACTTTAGGAAGACGGAGAGGAGATGAAGGTACTTCATGAAGGAAACAGAAAGAGAACAGGAGAAAAGGACAAGGCTCCTTCTGCTATAGAACAATGGTCCTGGATCCAGAACAGAGAGACAACTGCCTCCCATTCCAACCGGCCAAAAAGACATCCTAGAATATACATAAGGATCACACATATTTGCAAGCTACAGTACAAACGAGCACCGAACCTAATGATTCGTGATTATTATTTGAAGGGTCCTACTGTTACAGATTTATTTGTCATTTCTTGTAATAACACCAACGGTAATGAATTCATTTGTATTAATGTGAGTGTCACAAGGACTTCCGTTGAAATTCCGCATTAATTAATGTACCATTAAAACAAAGTGTCGCCCAATTAATATCAAACGGAGGTAAAGCTGCCAGTGTCCCTATCATCAGGGTTTCATTTGTAATTCATGATATTAACACCAGGCTTAAAGAAAGTTATTTGCAATTCCCACTGGTGGCCTCCCCACCTTTCCCAGGGATGCTGGTATCAGGTAGGCATGAGCTAGAGACTGCATCAATAAGGACTTAACAGAGAAAATAAAGGAAAAAGTAAAGATGAGCCCAATCAAGATGAGAAAGATTGCCCTATTCTCCCTTTCCCAGGATCCTTCCTAACTGCCATATACTATTCCAGGAGGGTGATGAACACAGGAATATAAGATCTCAAGCTGAATATGACCATGGATGTATGGTCTAATCACTTCGTTTTATAGATGAAGAAATTGGGGCAATGAGAGACTAAATGATTTACTCAAACTTACCAGTAACAGTATAAAGTTATTGAGAATATGGAAGAATTTGTTATGAGCACAGTGAACCTAGGAATGGGGAAGAAGATGTCTTTCTGGGAAAAGGTAGCTTTGCTTTTGGTGGGAGCAAGATTGTTTTCAGCAACCCAGACCAACTTTTGTATTTATGTCAAGTATCTTAAAATAAGAAAAAGGGGACAAACTTTTTTTATTCAATGATATTTTCTTTTTCCAATTACATGTCAAGATAGCTTTAGGGGCAGCTAGGTGGTGCAGTGGATAGAACACCAACCCTGAAGTCAGGAGGACCTGAGTTCAAATCTGATTTCAGACACTTAACATTCCCTAGCTGTGTCCCTGGACAAGTCACTTAACCCTAATTGCCTCAGCAAAAAAAAAAAATAGCTTTCAACATTCATTTTTGTAAGATTTTGAGTTCCAAATTTTTTCTTCCTCCCTTCCTTACTTCTCCCCTCCCCAAGACAATTAGCAATCTGGTATAGGTTATACATGTACAATTATTTTAAACATATTTCCATTTTAGTCATGTTGTGAAAGAAAAATCAGAACAAAAGGGGAGGGGGGGCAAACCTTGAACTCAGCACAGTATAGTACAAAGAGAACTGACTCCAGAAGGTGGGGACCTGGGTAAAACACCCTATCTCTTACACTTACAGCCTGGATGACTTTGGACAAATCCTTTTACCTCCAGAAACTCAGTTTCCTCATCTGTAAAATGAGAGATTAGATTAAGTGGATTTAGCTATCTTTGCTAGTTCTTGAGCTATGATCCTCTGATCTTCTTGAAGTTTTTGGAAATGTGTTGAGTGGATAGTTGGCAGACATTAAGCATTTGTTAAGTACCTGTTACATGCTGGGAACCATCTCCAGTCATCCTGATCTGCATCTTGCCACTGGATAGTTCTGGAGGAGAAACAGACTGATGACTTTGCACAGCCCTCCCTCACTTAAATTCAACTCACTTGAAGTCATGGCATTACCTCCCTAATGTCTTGGTCTTCTTTGAGAATGAAGGACAAAAAAAAACCCAACAGGTTTGTGTCAGGGATACACAAAAAAGGCAAAATACAGTCCTGCTCTCAAGGAGTTCACGTCAGATGGGGAGACAACATACAAACAACTATGTACAAACCAGGTACAAATGGGAGAAATTAAAGATAATCAATAGAGGGGAATTAAGAGGGATCAGGAAAGACTTTCTATAAAAGCTAAGATTCTTAGATGGAAACTGAAGGAAACCAGGGAAGCCAGGAGGTAAAGAAAAGGATAGAACTAATTCCAGGTATGAGGGAAGTGAAAATATCTGTAGTTAGGAAGTTAGGAGGTGGAGTTTCTTGTTTTAGAAACAGCAAGGAGGCCAGTGTCACTGGAGTCCAAAGTAGGTGTGTGTGTGTGTGTGTGTGTGTGTGTGTGTGTGTGTGCGCGCGCTCGCATGTGTAAGATGTGAGAAGACTAGAAAGATAGATGGAGGAGAAGGTTATAAAGGACTTTGGATGCCAAAGGATTTTCTATTTGATCCTGGGAGTGATAGGGAGTCACTTGATTTTATTGAGTAGGGAAGTGAAAATCTGCTCTTTAGATAGCTCACTTTGGCAATTGAGGAGGATGAATTGGAACGAGGAGATACTTACAGCAGGGAGAAAAATCAGAGGCTATTCCAATAGACTAGGTATGAGCAGATGAGAACAACAGGATGGTAGCAGTGTCAGAGGAGAGAAGGGAGTTTCTAGGAGAGATTTTATGAAGGCAAAATCAATAGGCTTTAACAACAGATTGGATATGGGGAGGAGTAAGAAGAGAGAGTAAAGAATCAGGGATGACACCTAGATTGTTAGCCTGGGTGAATGGGAGCATAATGGCACCTTCAAAAGTAATAGGGAAACTTAGGAGCTGGGAGGATTTGGGGGGGGGGTAATGAGTATTGTGGATGTCTCCATTTCCAAATCCTGATCAGCCCAATCCCTCAGACATCAATTATGATCAGTTGAGCAGACACAATATCCCATAGCCCCACACATTTATGATTACCTTAGCCCCTGCAGTTGCCTTATAGACAATTCTCCCCTCCCATGCTCTTTTCTTCTGGTCATTTTCTTGTCTAGTGGGATTTCATGGACTCCAAAATGCTTACAAGAATGCTTATTCAGTTCAGAGGGAGTTGGCTCAAGAGCACAGGATTCCAGAATCATGTGACCAAATGACCAGCTGGAGTCAGTAATAATAATAACAATAACAATAATAATTAGCAATTATATAGTATATGCCATGCCAGGCAGTGTGCTAAGTACTTTATAGATAGTATCTCATTTGATTCCCACAACAAGATTTGGGGGTAGGAACATTGCCCTATTTTTCGGTTCTGTGTTGACCCACTAAATGATCACATTTTGATTTCTGATGACTAATAATAATAACTTGTTTATGTAGTGCTTTAAGATTTAAAGCATTTTCCTCTTAGTCACCCTGTGGGACAGATAATACAAGTCTTACTGTCCCTCCTTTACAGATGAGGAAAGTGAGAATAAACGTTCTCATAGATAAATGCCAAGATGTAAACCCAGTCTCCTGTTCCTGATCCATTGTTCTTTAAAAATGAAAAGGTTTCCTAGATGCTTTTTTTTTACATTAGGTTGTCCTCTGATACCCTAACATCCCACTCCCATAGAACCCACACTTTATAGTAAATTCAAACAAACTGACTCATTAACCATGACTGACAGCACTTACTTGCTGCACTCTTTGTCAGATACCCATGGTCAGCATCCTTTTTCCCTCCTCTTACAGAAATGAAAGGATATAGCCCAAAGCTCTTGGAGCTTGCCTTTTGTCAATATAATCATGTCACATAGTTCATCTCCAAGAAGGACAGAGTAAGAAAAAAGGGAATTGGAAGCATGGCCTTGCCTTGAGAGGAGAGTGATTCTCAAGTGTTCCCTGCCCTTACAGGTCTACAGAACTTATCACTAACCTTCCTCAGTGGTCTGGATTGTACCTCCAAAGAGAGAGTCATATTTCCCATTTCTGCTCAAAGGGAAATGTGCTCACTGGGAAGATGCAAAAAAAGAACAACAAATGGTGAAATGCAGCAAAATATGATTCCTAAAACAGTGAGTGCTCAATTGTCCTGGTAATGGTTATATAGAGCAGAAGATGTTCTCAAAGAACAGAATCAGAGGAAATGAACTGGCATAATAGTAACTGTGACTTCAGTTAGATCAAAGGGAAGACTTCCTAAAGACAACCCCCAAAAGAACTGGACAAGGTGCTCAGTGAACATTGGAAGGATCTGAAGGAAAAATGTTTTGCCAAAGGTCACACAGTTAGTGACACAGCCTAGACAAAAGCCTGAACCTCTTGACTCACATTTGGGCCATTCCAGTATCCATTTAATATGGTGCTAAGATCTTAAGGTCTGACCATCAAGATCTGTCTTCTCCTAACCAGTCCAGAGACAATAGATTTGCAGGAGTTCTTTGAAAAGGTTGAAAAGAAAGGATTCATTTGTCATTCCTCCTCTCACATTTGAGAGCCAGTGCTAATTATTATTGCTAATAGCAATAGTAATGGTAATTGATAATGATAATAATAATAAACATTTATTTAGTGCTTTAAGGTTTGCAAAACACTTTAAAGATATAATCTTACTTGATCCTCACTACAATCTTGGAAGAAATGAGCTATTATTATAGCTGTTTTACAGGTAAAGAAATTGAGATTGAGTGGGGGGGATTATATGACTTTCCCAGGGTTACACTGCTAATACGTCTCAGGCCAAAATTGAACTTTTTATCTATCCACTATACCACCTATTTCTTTCTTACCCCACAAAGGAAAATAAATCCATCAATAAACATTTATCAGATACTTACTATGTTCTGGGCACTATGCTAGGCATTAAGTATGCAAAGACAAAAATACAAAAGTGGAGAACTGAGGCTTTGCCATATCTGAATGCTATCACTACCTAAAACCAGTATTCCCTACTTCTCATATAAAATAAGCCAGAAATTAGTCCCTTAGGGAATATGCCACTTTATCTGGATCTAAAGGATGATTAATAGAAGTTACCTTCCAGATGCAAGAGCCTTTATGAGTCCTGGGTTATGCCACTTGAATTATTTGCCATCCCTATAATTTTTCAAAGGATTGGGAATTTAATGTTTCAAGATGTTCTGGCTACCAGGTGTTAGGTTATTCTGATGATATTATTTTCTATTGGGTTTCCATTTAACATGCCATGAAGTTGATAAGATCATAAATTTAAAGCTGGAAGGATCAGTCTCAGACCCTTAAACCATTGCTGGTGCTATCACATCATTCTTGGTGAAGTTTAAAAGAGCTCCCCAATGCTTCAAAGACAGTCTGACATTGGAGTGTGAATGCCTTTCACATGGATGGCATGACTTCTGATGGTTGGAAGTTTGATAAGACACCATTCCCAAAATATACGCGAGGCCCAGGACCAAATAAGCTTGCAGCAATATTGATGTAACCCTCACTAACCATTACTTGTCAAACCTGAGTGACAATAACATCAAATTATATCATTGACTTGCCCCAATTTCAAGGACATGTTATCATCTCAGTGATAGTAAACACGTGACAAAAATGGTTCATTAAATCACTCTCTACTGGACCCTTCTATTGCAATGAAAGTCCCCACCCTGTTTCTAAAAGAAATTTTCCAGGTCCTTTGTCTACCCTCTCACACTATCCCTACTTAGAACCATCAGTTCATCTCATGTTTTGATATACCTTTTTCATGATCTTTTCTATAGTCTGTCAATCCCAGTATGATTGATACACAAGACAAAAAAAGAGAAGTATCCCCCTTCCTCATCACTCAGATAATCAGCCAAATTAGTTATGGCTTATTGGTGAGCCCCTCTCCATAAAGTCCCAGACCTAGAAGGGACATTGAGTCATACCTGACCAACAATCCCACAGTACCTTCAATAAGTTATCATCCAACCTTTATTCAATGACTTCCAGTGAAAGAGAAATCGTTAGCTTTTCAGGCAGTCCATTTGATTTCTGTTTACCTTAATTTGTTAGGAAGTTTTTCCTCTATCAAACCTGAATCTGCCCCTTTCAGCTTTGACCCATTCCTTCATTTTCTTCCCTCTGTGGCCAAACAGAACAAGTGTGATCCTTCTTCCATGAGAAAGGCCTTCCACATGACAGCTATCACATCTTCCTTCTGTCTGCCTTTTGTCAATTAACCATGTCATGAATTCTATCCCTTAGAGAAGTGAAAAAGGGGAAAATAGAAGGATAGTCCTGAGATGCTATTTCTTCTCAAAGAAAACACTCAAAGCATCCAGTACAAATGACACTCAATTTAGATTCAGAGAACCTGGATTCATATCTTTCCCTTGTCATGTCCTAGTGGTATGATGTCACTTCGCCTCCCTCAGCCTCAGTTTTCTGACTTGTAAAAGGAAGATATTGAACTAGATGCCTTTTAAGATTCCTTTCAGGCTCTAGCTCTCTGATCCTATGAATCATTTCTTCTTCATCCATTCTGTGATAAAAGATTCTTTGCCCATATAGATTGTACTGGATGGTTGTTGACATCTTTTCCATCTCAAAAATTCAGCAAAGACAGTAGTTTCAGCCACAGGTGTCAAATGCTCAAAACACAGGCTGCATTTGCAAAAGACTATATTTCTTTTTCCAAAGCTTGGATGTGAAAGAAAATTAGGAAGAAGAGTCCCCAGGAAAAGTACAGTTGAATCACATAGGAGATCCCAAAGCCTAGGGTCTGAATGCTGTTTCTACCACTTATTTTATGTGTGAGCTTAGAGAATAATTGTATTCTTTCATGGATTACCTCATCTGTAAAATAAAGGGGGTTGGTCAAAATAGTCCTAAGGTCCTATGTCTTTGGTGGCATATGGTTTTGTGATTGACAGAATTTATTTAAATTTTTACATGATAAATATTTGGTATGCTCCTCCTGGACTTCTTTATCAATTGGGAGACATTTTGGAATAAAGAAAATATAAATAGCTTATAGAACCTTAAAGTTTTCAAAGTTCTTCATATCTATTACTTTTCCTTATTCTTACAATGACACTACAAGGTCAGTGGGATAAGAATTGTGCTTTCCTGTAGTGGAGAAACTGAGTCACTGAGAGGCTAATTTACTTTAAAAGTCAGATGGTGAATTAGGGACAAAGTCAAAAATAGAAGCGAACTTTCCTAATTTCCAGATCTCTTTATTAGGTAGTTTCTACTATTCCTACTGCCTTCTCTTACATCCTTTATCTTTTTTGCTTTGTTTTTATTTTAAACCTAGTTCCCTGCTATTTGCCTCCTCCCTCAGACAGTAAGATGGGGAAGTAGAGGCAATGAAAGACAGTTAGAAGTCAGCGAGTTTTCTTGACATTGAGGTTATGTCCTCATTTTCCACCTGAATTTTTTCTTAGCATCTTCAAAGTGAAGATAAAGGAACTGAGAGACAAATGGACCACCAAGAATCAAGATTCTTTAAAAAAAACCCTCCAATTTATACATACATACATACATACATACATACATACATACATATATATATATATATATTAAAGTTAATGAAATGGTCTATCTCTGTGGCCAAATCAAGAATGTAAACAGAATGTGTTTTAGGGGGAGGGGTCAGAGATTAAACCAGGGCAGATGCTAGGACAGTATCATCACCAGAGTGACCATTTGTAGTTCCTGCCTCAACTTGTCCCTCTCTATTCCCTTTGCACGTCTCCTCTAACCTTCAGCCAGCTGTTGGGCCAGATTGCCAGCCTTGATATGTGCCTTCTGTAATGGGGTCTTATGTGTATGTCTCTGCATCCTAATCACCTATATCTGTCTCCACGTGCCCAGCCCTTGGTGATTTTGCCCAGACAGCTCAGATAGATGCTATGACCGTAAATTTGAGGATATTTGAGAAGGCATTTGGAGCCCTTTGTAAATGAACTGCCACAAATATACAAAGGATTCTGAAGATGATTTTTAAGGGTGTTTGAAGGTAGTGTCTTATCTTGAATAAGAACTCCCTGGTTAAGGGTTACTGAAAGTTCCCAGTAAACAGAAGATTGGGCATAAAATTGATTTCTTAGAGTGCATCTAATCTAATCCCTTCATTTTACAGATAAGGAAAGTGAGGTTCAATATGTTAAATGACTTGTCTAACATTTTCTAGCTAATAAGTAGTAAAGTATGAATCTGAACTCAGGGCCTCTGATTTCAAATTCTCTTTCCTCTGAATGGCATCGAAAGTCTTTTGAAAGCTACATTTTCAGTCATATATAACTTGGAAAGTAGGAAATCAGTGGGAAGAGGTTTCAGAGAGCCTGAACTACAACATGGCAGGAGAAATGATCAAGTACATCATCTGAATCTTCACATTCTTACATCCCCCATAACAGCTGCCACCCACCAAGCAACGAGGCTGAATATATCTGTTAGTCCTTTTATTAGGATTTGGGAAGGATGGGAAAGAGCAATAGTGATAGTAAGCCCTGAATGATTTTTCTAGTGGCTCAACCTCCTTCAGACACTGAGTTATATGTGGGAATTGTTTTTCTCCAGGGAAAGCAGAACAAACTGTACTAAAGGTAATTAATATGAAGCTTTCCCTCAGTTGAGCAAGAGGCAGGAGGAGGCAGAGACCATGGAGTACACATGTATGGACATTTCTGGGCAGGCAAAGGAATGGAAGAGTTCATCCCTACCTGACATCTATTAGTTTTCTAGCTTTAATTTAGTCATTTCACTAATTATATGTCAAGATCTTTTGTTTCTATGAAATCAGCCCCCTCTAAACATGACTCCAGAAAAGCTCTGGTTGTCCTTTCCCTAATTTTGCCTCTACCAGGTCAACTCTAGGAAGGCTACTTTTCTAATCTCATGAGTTCTCCCAGACCCAACACTCCATCTCAAAGGTCCACAGTTCCCTCCTTGGTGAGACGTGTCTTGATTCTTTGAGAGCTCGTGAAAGAGGAGGATCAGTTGCCTATGATAGATCATGGCCCATGGCAGGCATTGGTGCTTAATTCACACTGGAGGTGACAGTAAGAGGAGTCTTCCAAGGATCCTTGCATTAGGCAGTGTAATTGTTTTTCATCATGCCATTGCTGTACCTGATGTCTACCAGATTCATTTGTGTATTCATTTGTCTAACAAACATTTATTTTTATGCTCCCTATGGTATCAGCATTGTACTAGGTATGGGGGAAAGGTAGAGGAGACCCAAAGAAATGTAAGATATAATTCCTTCTCTTAGGAAGTTCACAGTGTCATTGAGGAAATAATTCAACAGACATCTATTAACAACCTCCTACATGAAAAGCACAGTGTTAAGTGTTAAGAGAGAAGTGAAATAACGTGCCGTGTGAAGTTCTAGAAAGGAGAGCTCAGATTCATATGTAAAAATCTAGGAGAGCTTCATGGAAGAGATGTTAGCCCTTGAAGGATTTCAACAAGTAGAGATTTGCTGGAGGAAATCCGAAGCACATGGGGACAATTCAACAATAGGCAAATATAGAAGGAAAAGGAAGAGGACAGTTCTGAACATGTGAGAGAGCCTTTAAAGGTCAAAGACTTGAGTTCCAGATGTCAGATAAGGAGCCTTATTCAAATTAGGATTCTATAGATTTTTCCCTGTCAGTAACTGGGAGCCATTGCAAGTCTTATCTGACCAAACCTACACTTTAGGAAGCTAAATCTGGATTCTCAGAGAAGAATGAATGGGGGAGAAGTCTGATTGTTGTAGTAGTCCAGTCATAAGGTGATAAGGTCCTTTTTTGCCTAGATCAGTAGTGGTTGAAAAGAAGAAAATGTGGAAGTTGTTGTGAAGGAAGAATCTACATGATTTAGTGGCTTATTGGATTTTATCTTCTGGTTTAAAGAGGAAAGGATGAAGGAAAAAAAGAGAAAGAAATAAGCATTTATATAAAGCCTACTATGTGCCAGGCATTATGCTGAGTGCATTTTACAGATATTATCTCATTGATCCTCACAACTTCACAACCCTGGATTGTTATTTTTTCTCTCTCCTTCCCTCCTTTCTTCCCACACTCTCTCCCTCCTTCCTTCCCTCCCTACCTCTCTCTCTCTCTCTCTCTCTCTCTCTCTCTCTCTCTCTCTCTCTCTCTCTCTCTCACACACACACACACACACACACAGTTGAGGGGACCAAGACACACAGTTTATGTTATATGTTAGGAGAGCAGATGCACAGTTTATCTATTTTTCTGTGCCCCTCCATTTTGTTTGCCTTGCTTACCTGCTTTTATTATGACTCAACATCTAACAATAAAAGTTTATTTTGGCTATGATGGAAAGCCATTTCCTCATTCCTCTGGGAACAGCCACACTTTTTCCGCTGGAAAAACTCTATAGTCCTAAAGACCATCATTAATGTTTTTCCAGGTAACTGAAATCTCGCCATTTTTGTACCTTATTCTTCTTGGTTTTTCTTTGTCAAGATGAATGACATTTTCAGGATGATTTCCTGACTTTTCCCCAGAGGCTCATGGGATCAGAGACTTAGAGATAGATACCTTTTTCATCCAGATTTCTTATTTGGCTGATGAAAGAACTGAAATTCTAGGTTAGTGACTTGTCCATAGTCATATAGGTACTGAGTAAGAGAGTCAGAGTCCCATCGCAAATCCTCTAGTTATAGTTCTAGACATTTAGCTGTACCCACTGGCTCTGTTTCTAATGAGTCCAGCCAGATGTTCCAACCCCTGGCTAAGTTTACCAGCCTTCCCCCACTTCCCTGGGATTGCTCTGAGATCTCCCCTGTATCTTCATGGATTAGAAAATGGGGCAATAAGGATCTCATACCCCCTCAAGAAGAATAATTGTTGCCCCTTATAAGCTACTCTGATGCTCCTGCATATCAGCAGAACACCATCTGTCAGAAATTTATGACTAATGCATTTGAGAAAAGACTTTATCATAAGATATTAAAGACTGTAACTGCATCTAGCATGTATTTCATAAATATTCATTATGCCTTTAGAGATGGTACCTCCAATGAACATGTCTCAGCTATAGCTGTACAGCTCCAGGGGTATTTTATACAGACATAGAGACATAGACTTGGACATACAGAAGAGGAGAGCAGGGTGCACCCTAAAAATGGAATAATGTATGTGGCTCCCTTCCTTTGTGTTTTCTTTCTCTCATATTCTTGTCTCTTCATTCTTTCCCACTTTATACTTTGTTTTTGATTCATTTTCTCTTAGCCTTTCTAATACTCCTCCCTCTGTGAGTTTTCCCTTCCTTTCTATATCTTTTTATTCCTACAGCTTCATTTCTTTTGAACAAGTTGCTTGACTCAAAAGAGGCACTGAGAAGAGAACTGGTTCCAATCAAAATTAGTTCTGTCATGTAAATTTGAAAAGCTACTTTTGTTCTCTAGGACTCGCTTTTCTCATCTGTAAAATGGGACTAACCTGCACTGTCTTATAAGGTCAAGATGATCAGATAAGATAACCCCAAGAAAAGCAGAACATAAGTGTAAATAATGAGGACTAAATCAGATAATGTAAAGAAGAGTTAACTTAGGATATTATATAGTTATTATTAGTAATAATATCACATGAGAAATTTTTTGAGCTTAAGTCTCCTTACCAATAAAATAGAATATAAATATATTGCCATCTACTTCATAGGATATTTGCAATATCACTAACATTCATCTAGAACTTTAAAGTTTAAAAACATTTTACATTTCTGGTCTTATTTGAACCTCTCAGTAATCCAGTGCTATATAGGTGCTATAATTGTCCTAGATGAGGAAATTGAGTTTCATAGAGTCTCATAGAAATTGAGGCATGGAAATGACTTGCTCAGGATCACACAAGTAGTAAATCAGCTAGGACCCCAGGTCTTCTGGTCTCCAGTCTGGCTCTTTCCTTTATGTTGGGCTGTCTTTCTGTGAAAGGAGAGAATGATATGAATGAATGGCGCTGCAATCATGAATCACATAATATATGTGTCATTCCTGTTTTCTCCATTGTCTTCTTTCCATCATTTCCCCTTTCTCTCTTCCCTTTTCTCCTATATTCCAGTCTTGCTCTCCCTGTTGGTTATTTCTCCTGCTCTCTACCAGTCTCTCCCACTTCTTACTGTCATCTCTTCTTTGCTCTTTCTTTACTCCTCCCCTCCTTCCTCCCAGCTATCCTTTGTCTCCTTCTAGTTGCCTTTTTCTTTAAAGATCTCTTCTTCTCTCTTTTTCTCCACTCATACTCTCTCTCCCTTCCTATGAAATGTTTGCCCCCACTTCTGATGCTCCACTGAACACACCAAGTCCCCTCCTCCAAAACCCAGAGTATAATGCAGTTCACACTGCATGTGAGAAGTATGGTTATTTATCATTATTATTAACGAATAAGATTCTTAGCACAGCAGAACTTTCCAGTAGTCTATTCCCTTGTCACCTCAGGAATAAAGCAAAAAAAAAAGATTTATTTTTCTTTCAAATGCATAAGGTGGCCCACTTTAAAGCAGGCCCTGAAGAGCAGTAGTATTTTATAAGATCATAGAATTTCATAGGTGGAAAAGACCAACCCAACCTTTCACTGGAATCCCTCTCACAAGCGATCCATCTAACCTTTGTTTAAATGGCCCCCAGTGGTAGGGATCCCAATACCCCCTTGAGACTTTTTATTCCATTTTTGGATTGCTTTCTATTAATTGTTAGTTTTTTCCTTAGATTAAGCCAAATTCTATTGCCCTTAATTTATACCTAACAATCCTAGTTGTTACCTCTGAGGCTGAGCAAGTCAAATCCCTCTCATCAACCCTTGGAATACTTAAATATAGTTATTATATCTTTCCATTTTCTCCACAGTAAATATGTTTTGTTTTTGTTTTCTAGCCAGTGCTGAAGTAGGGCATAGTTTCAGCACTTTTTACTGTCTTGGTCTCCCAAGGAGGCAACTAGGTGGTGAAATGGTAAATGGACTTGGGTTCAAGAAGACAAGCTTGAATCCTAGGTTCACCCCTGTAAATAGCTCTGTGATTCTGAACTCTAATAGCTCTGTGATTCTGGGAAAATCACATCACTGTTCTCAGTCCCAGGCCAAGCCTTAAGGGCTTCCTCAGCTGTAAAATGGGTTTAATACTAGCACTACCTCACCAAGTTGTTGTGAGGATCAAGTGTGACAATATATGTCTATGAACCTCAAAGTGCTATATAAATGCTATCATTATCATTACCTTTTCATGAACACAGTCTAGCTTATCTGCATCCCTTCTGGCTTTCTCAGTGGCCTTTCTTATTTGTTGCTGTTCAATCATGTCTGACTTTCCAAAGACCCATTTGACATTTTCTTGGCAAAAATACTGGGGTAGTTTGCCATTTCCTTCTCTAGCTTATTTTACAGATGAGGAAACTGAGGCAAACAGATTTGAACTCAGGAAGATGAGTCTTCCGGACTCTGAGCCCAGCACTCTGTGTACTATGGTACCACCTAGCTCTGCTTACTGGCAGCTCTTAAATATCAAGTGTTTCTGTTCAAAGGCACTATTAAAGTGACTTCTGTATACAACATTTCATCCTCTCCTTCCATTCCTTTGCCTGAAAAGCTGTCCCTACTACCCTCTACCTCATAAAATCCCCAACTTTATCGACTCAGTTCCAGTGCTTCCTTCTACAAAAATCCTAATCTGATTCCCCCCATCTTCCCCACCCCCAAAATTGCCATATTTATTTCATTTATGTGTACACACACACACACACACACACACACACATATATACATGCACAAATATATTGTATTTTCTAGGCGATTAGGATGTAAGCTCCTTGAAAACAGAGATTGTTTTATTTTTTCTGTTTTTATCCCCAGGGACTAGCAATGTATCTGGACCATAGTAAGTGCTTAAATGATTATTGAATAAATGAACGAATGAATGAACTAAAAGAGTAACTTAATAAAGCAGGATTCTCAGAGCCTGATTTGTCTGGGATTTATTAGAAAGACTGAGGTAGATTTTAAATTCAGAGCCTCAACTGTAGCCAATAAGTATCTGAAGCTACTGTCAGTACCTAGAACTGCAGAAGCTAGTAGATGGAGGATGCTAAGGAAGAAAGGGAGAAGGAGAGGAGAAGAGATTTTCCCAGGCTGAGGATCATCTTGCTCTGGATGACAGTGATCTGCCCTGGATCCTTCCAAGATAGAGTCTCAGTGACCCCAGGGCGAATACCAGAGAGTAGAGAGTAGCCCCCAGCTTTTAAATGGTGGTCTCCCTGACCTTGGATAGGAAGACAGGGGTCAGTCTAGTCCATGCATCTCTCTTCCAGGCTCCTCTGGTTGACTGTGGGAAGTACAATAATCAAAGGGTCTGATTCACTGCCCTCCCGCTCCCTCACACTTCATCATCACCATGCATACTGATAATTGCCAATGACCTGAGAGGATTTGCATGTTAAAAGGGGTGTCTGGGGACACTTGAAAAGGAACCGCACAGCCATTCTTCTGGGGTGATTTTATTCTTCTTCTCCCTATTATTATATCCAGGTCTTGAGTCTGCCTGGCTACCAACCACTTCATTAGCAGTCTTTCTGACTCCTTAGTTGAGTTCTCTGCCTCCTGGCCACCCAAGGCAGAGCAAGTCTGTCCTGGAAAATACTCCAAAATAGACCCTGATTAATTGTTTTATTGAATGGCTATACTTAAGAAAGTGCTGATAATGCAGATGAAATGTAAACATGTATCCTGAGTACTTTCTGGAGAGTTCATTGTTAAACATTTGCCAGCACACCTCTGCTTCTGGAGTTTCTAAGTGAATGCTTGATGGGAAAAAATGACATTTGAGTTAGGCTTTGAAGAATGGGTTGTTATTGTCCATTTATCTCAGTCATGTCCAACTCTTTGAGATCCCAGTTGGGGTTTTCTTGGCAAAGATACTGGAGTGATAATGTCATTTCCTTCTCCAGCTCATTTTACAGATGAGGAAACTGAAGCAAATAGCATTAAGTGACGTGCCCAGAGTCACACATCTAGTAAATGTTTGAGGCCAGATTTGAACTCAGGAAAATGAGTCTTCCCTGATTTCAAGCCTGGCACTTTATCCACTGTAGCATCACCTAGCTGCCCTGATCCCAGTCTTCCCCTCTCAGTTATGCAACTTCAACTTTTCCTTCTGTATGCATTTCCCCCCCCTCACCCTGCCTGTAAGCTTGTTGAGATCCTCCTACTATGAAAACTTCTCTTGTCTCTTTATTACCTCATCTGCCTCATTCATGACCAAATTTCACCAAAAACTTGCTTATCCCTAATTCAGGTCTTCCTGACTTCAAGTTACCTTGGGGTCATCTATTCCAATTCCCATCCCTTTTAATCTGGGAACCAGAGCACTGGAGTGCCACACAGGTAGTAGCCTCAGAAAGGATAACCAAACTCAGATCATCTAACTCCAGATTTAACTATCTTTCCTCCACCCTATGCTGGAACTCCTTCTGACTGTTATTTCTGTCAGTAGTACCAGGATTATTTCATATTTTAGACCTCAGTTCCATCATTTTCTCATCCATTCCTCTTTATCACCTCCTAAATCTGATCAAATATCAAAGAACTCCAAATTCTGCTTCCGTGATATCTTTGTCCACATTCCCTCACTGCCATGATCCCTCATTATCGCTCAGTAGGATTACTATAGTCTATTCTGAACATGGTTCTTCCCTGGGTTAATGGGTCTGTGCAATGGCCTTGCAAATCAAGAGGAGCCATTTCTCAGCTCTTCTCCATAGCAGGTCCCCAGAAAGTAAAATGATCAGTCAGATTAATTTTTTTTCTTCCTCATCTCACACCAGTCCTAGTTCCTTTAAAGCACATGGGTAAGTCTTTGCCTGAGTAGTTTAGAAATCTTTTCCAAATTACATGGGAAGAGGGTTCATATGAACAAGGATCCATAATCTTGAGTCAGTGAACTTGTTTTTTTTTTTAAATTGATTGCTTTATTTCAACATAGTTTCTTTTATAATCCTATGTATTTTATTTTATTTTATGCATTTAAAAATGAAAGAAATCCTAAGAAGGAGTTCATAGGCTTCATCAATTTGCCAAAGCTGCCTAATCCAACACCCTCATTTTACAAATGCGGAAAATGAACAGAGGAAAATTAAGTCACAAAATTAGTGATTGTCAGTTAGGATTTGAACTCAGGTTCTCTGACTCTACAGAGATTGCTTTTTCTACTTATAGCTTGCTACTTTTTCTACAATCCAGAAAAGTCAATAACAGACCCTCAGTTAGAATTTTTCCTTCTTGGTCTCACTTTCCTGGAGCCTGGACTTAACCTCCCTGATAATTGAAAGGCCAATATGACACCAAGAATAGCAGATTGCATACCCTCCCACCCTCAAGGCATTGCACCTCATGAGACTTGATATTTTCACAGTCATTTCCAGTCTCCTACATTTTAAGAATTCTAGACAGATTCTGTTTGGTCAGATGCTGAGTGATCAGGAATGCTATTTATCAGCAACGTAGGGGGTTGACACTGCTCTGAAATCTAAACATGTCCATCGTGACTTATGGGGCTATGCTCATATGGCATGAACTGTGTATTGATGAAGTGTTTTGCATTGAATTCTGGGGGGCTGATTTCTGGCACTGGCCAGAGATCAAGTGGCTCAGCTTGCTTAGGGAAAGGAAGATGATAAGAGAAAATGGTAGCATGCATAGGGGAGCTCTTTTCATGACACTAATCAAGGCTAGAACTAGGGAGTTGTCCATGGTACACAATGGAAGCACAACTAGGAAGGCTTTGAAAGTTTACTTTTTAATCAGTGCACATAGTTTAAATGACAGGATATTCTGCTCTCCATGCCATAGAGGTTGTTGTTTTTGAGATTAAGAAAAGCCCCAAGTGCTACTGTGAAGCCTCAAGTGAATAATTATAGACAAAGGTGATTTTTAACCTTTTCTTAAAGAATATAAATGTCTTAAAAGGTAGCTGGATAGGAGAATGGCTAGGATTGGAGGCTATTCCCGCCTCAAATACTTGCTAGCTATGTGATTCTTAGCATATCGCTTCAACTCTTTTAGCCTCAGTTTCTTTATTTGTAAAAATATAATAATAATAATAAAATCTATTTCCCAGGGTTATTGTGAAGATAAAATCAGTTTAATAAATCTAAGTGCTTCACAAACATAAAAAAAAATCCATATAAATGTGATAGATTTTGATTATATAGCAACTCTGTCTTTAAGTGTACCCTTTCTATACTGCTATTGCTAGTGCTACTGTCACCAACACCAACAGTGAGTTCCATCTCCATGTGTATACATGGGAAAGGAAAAAAAGCATTTATTAAGTATCTACTATATACTAGATGCTATACCAAGTACTTTATACATATCTTATTTTATTCTCACAACATCCCTATGGAATAGGGGATATCAAACTGGGGAATGAACTTACTTAAGATGGACAATGTGAAAAGTAGAATTTTACAAATGAGGAAGCTGACGTAGACAGAGATTAAATGACTAGGCCAGGATCACACAGCTAGTAAGTATCTGAGACCATATTTAAACCCAGATAGAACATTTTACTCACTGCATCATCAAGCTGCATCCCTCTATGTGTACATGTATTTATATGCATATGTGTATATATTTTTGTGGGAATATCTCCACTGTGTGTCATGAGCAATTTCCCAGTTCTGGCACTGAATGATGTAACAAAAACAGTTAACCTATAAATATTACTACCAACCAAGCTGAGCTATTGTCTTTCTGGTCAGTGCTACTAATCAGCCCCTGAGAATTTGATGTAAAACATTTCATCGTGTGTTCATGTGTACATATCCCATATGTGCTTATATGTATGTATATATATATATGTATGTATATACATACGTATATAGACAACTATACAAAGATAATTTGTATTCACTTTATAGCTATACTGAATATATACAGGAGAGGGGCGGAGATTTATGTGTGCATATAAATGTATATGTGTGAGTATGTTTAAAGATATATACACATATATACATACACATATATACATATACACATTATACATACATTCATGAGAATGTAAGTTCCACATTGGTAGGGATCATTTCAGTATTTGTACCTTTATCCTTAGTGCCTGGCACACAGGAGGCTTTTACTAAAAACAAATTGATTGGTTTATCAATCTACTCTAGTTTATATTCTTTTTTCTAATTTATGACACTTCTTATACTTTTTCTATTTTGTATATTTCATATATACTTTCTTGTATTTGAGTTTGCATCTTTTGTAGTTGTGCCCATCCTGGACCCACTCAGCATCTCAAAATCAGATCAAAAAGGAAAAAAAAATTATGAGAAAGAAAATAAAATTCAAGCAAACAACAAAAGAAGTGAAAATACTATGTTGTGATCCACACTCAATTCCCACATTCCCTCTCTGGGTAGATGGCTCTCTTCATCACAAGATCATTGGAAATGGTCTGAATCATCTCATTGTTGAAGAGAACCACGTCCATCAGAATTGATCATAGTATATAGTCTTCTTATTGCCATGTACATTGATCTGGTTCTGCTCATTTCCCTCAGCATCAGTTCATGCAAGTCTCTCCAGGCCTCTCTGAAATCATCCTGCTGGTCGTTTCTTACAGAACAATAATATTCCATAACATTCCTATACCATAATTTATTCAGCCATTCTCCAATTGATGGGCATCCATTCAATTTCCAGTTTTTAGCTACTATGAAAAGGGCTGCCACAAACATTTTTGCACATAACTCACTTAAAATTAATAAGTTAACTGTTCCTCTTTCTTGGTTTCTTTAATCTTATCACCAGGGTTTGGGTGGATTTATAAGCATTGTTTTAGAAGTGTGTAAATGCAAGATGTGTGTATTTCCAAGGCACCTATGGCACTGGGAAAGTGTATTCATTTGGAGTCAGAATACCTAGCTTCAAATGCTATGTGACCATGGGCAAATTACTTAATTCTTTGGGACTTGTTTTTCTCATCATATAATAAATAAGCTACCTTGACACCCAAAGTGCAGAATCTGATGAGTAATTTATATAATTTGTAAGCCAATGAGAACTCCAGAAATATCCCTGTGACTGATGTCCTATTAGCCTGTTCTTCTAGACAGAGCAGAGAGAGAGCCTTTCTTGATTCAAGTACCACTTACAGTATATAATAGCTGTGTGACCCTGAACTAATCACTTTACCCCTCATTGCTCTAGGCAGTTAAGACTTCAAGATGGAGAGAAGGTACTGTTCTTCACTGGTAGATAAAGGGAGGAAATTACTAATTCTTATCTTTCTTGAAAGCTTTGGATGGAGCAGCTTTGACTTTGTTATCCTCTGAGTGTGTGTTTCGATCTTCCTTGTCTCTATAATAACTTTCAATGACCAGAAATCTTTTCTGTTGTTTGCTCATTTTCCTAGCCTATTACTCATTTATTGATTCTTTTGGGGGGGTTTCTTTTTGTTTGTTGGTTTGTTTTTTTGCTGAGGCAACTTGGGTTAAGTGACTTGCCCAGGATCACACAGCTAGGGAATAAGTGTCTGAGACCAGATTTGAACTCAGGTCCTCCTGATTCCACGGTTGGTGCTCTATCCACTGCAGCACCTAGCTGCCCCTTTTGATTCTTTTTTAAAGTAGGTATCTGTTTCCAGGGTGAAGGGTGGACTGTCCCAAGCTGCAAGGGTTTTGTGCAGCTATTTTCAGAGATCCTTCGAGGAATCTGACCACAAGCCTTCTTCTGCCCTGGAGCTGTTAGGAGTGTCCCCATCCCACCATGGTTGTAAGACCTGGGGAGCTAAAGCAGCAGAGTCCCACTTTGCTGATGCTGGGGCCACGGAGGTTGGGGCTGTTAACCTGTGCTAGGACTACCTGCCAGCCTCCCACCTTGGTGCCACAGACTCTCAGATGGCCTTCCAAGTCCTCCCTGGCAGAGAGGTGCAGAAGGCTCCAGCACAGTCCTGATTCAGAGATTCCCCTGATGCTGGACAGGGGCTGGGGCTGCACTGGCACAGCCCATGTTGGAATTGGGAGCTGGGCTCACACCCTGGTTCCACAGACTTTTTCTGATGACCTTCCAGGGCCTCTTTGGTATCTCTTAGATGAGAGTCATCAGTACTGCGACTGACTCGGAGGCCGAGCTGAGTCCGGGTCTGGGGTTGGGACTAGGGCTGGGCTGGGTTACACTGGCGTAGTCTGCACTCTGGACTCCCACCCTGCCATCAGAGACTTTTCTGCTGATCTCCTAAGCTTCCTGTGGCTGGAAAATGTTCCACTCCATCTTTTTGGGTGTTCTAGTGCCCTAAAATTTGTTTAGAAGCATTATTTAAAGGACTTTAAATAAGAGATTGGGCAACTCTGCCATCTTGGATCTGCCTCCCTCTGGTCCTTGGAAATTCCTTGTACCCATAATACCACAGGTTATAGTCCCTATCTCTACCATGTATATGTGTGCATACACACACACACACACACACACACACACACACACACACACATACACTTTATAGACCCAAGGGCATGGCATGGAGGGTGATGGATCTGGATCCAGACTATCATGGGCAATGCTCACCACCCAAAACCTCAGAGTTCCAGGGTGGGAAACATGAATGGCTGGGGAACCAGAGCCTGGCAGGATGAAAATAACGTGGAAGAAGGGGAGAGTCCATGTACCATTGATGAATCCTTGAGGGAGATGGAGGCAGCTTCAGTCTGGTACACTGGGGATGGACCCATCCCACTTTGGGGAAGATCTGCCCGCTCCTCTGGCCCGTTCCCACCTCTGTCCCTCCCCTCAGCCCATTCACAGCCCTGGCTTGCATCCACGAAAAGAATTTGGAGAATACTAGAAAGCATTTTGCAAATGGTCGCCAATCCAGAAGATACCATTCCTTAATGACTGTGGTCAAGACATCCAGGCCCTGGCTTGAATTTAACCACACAGGCCCTCTCTTGTTTGCCTCTGAACTGCCAAATCTTTGGGTTGCCAAGAGCCACTCTGAAACCAGCCTCTGTTTAATCTCACCGCTCTGCTCTTGCCAACCTGACTTTTTATCCTTTAAGAGCAAAAAAGGAGAGAGATGAAAACCTTTATTGTTATGTCCCCTGTTGGCACATTTCTCCCCCTTACCCAAAGTTCCTCGGTCTCTGCCTAACCTGGAGGCCCAGGTCCTGAGAACAAGGCCTCAGAGTCATAATTGGGTGGCTCTCCCACACTATCAAGCCTGCCTTCACAGCTGTGTCTTTAGAATTTTCCTGGCTCCAGTCAGCCCTGAGGGCAGAAGCCAAATATGAAACTTGTCCCCTAACACTTGACCCTCCTGCCAGAAATTGCCCAACGTGGGGATCCTGGCCAGGGTGCCCGAGTGGGATGAGTGCTCAAGTAGAAGAAGACAATAAACACCAGTGGTTCTGGGCCAACCTCTGACCCAGCACTGAAGAAGGCGAGCAGGGGCTCAGCATGCCTGTGGAGGTGTTTTGATGTCTCTGGACCCCTTTTCAGAATCACACTTTATTGCTTACATTCATAAAGGAAATGCTCATTTTCACTTTTTCTCCATCCAGCATCAGGGACTCCCTAAAATCTATTTTCTGGCCCCTTGTGGGTGCACGGATGTCAGGTTAAGGACCTGGTTTATAGGACTATGGTTTATAGGAACAGTTTGCTATGTGAACACCCCTGTCCTGGTCTGGGAATGAGAAGGATGTAGAATTTATTCTAGGCCCCGGTTTTGTAGACTGTGGCCCTGAGTTCAAATTCTGTATCATGTGCTTCCTCTCTCTGGGATACTTTGGGCAAAACACTTAACCTCCCAAGGGCTTCAGACCAGCAGTTCTCTGTGGTTCTGTCCACCTCTGTATTTATTATCCTAGGACCCAGACCTCTGTCTGATGGGCACAGGGGCCATCTAAACTGGCATCATTTGGGTAGCTAGGGACATGATTCTATCTTCATTTTCTCATAAAAAGTAAGACTAAATTTTCACCAGAGTTAAAGAAACGCATGTGCCCAGTACAAAGATCATTCTCTATCTCTAACGTCTGATCACAGACAAAGTGTCCCAGGGACATGGGTCAAAGTGGAGAGCGTCCTGTTGCTTCTGACCCCCTGCCTCCCAGAGTTCTGTTCCCGGAAGGGATCCAATCTTTACTGATGAGCATTGCCAAGAAACGGGGGCTTGAGGATGAGTATGGAAGTCCAGGGCAAGCATGAGGATCGCTGTATCGGGGGCTATTACGGCTACCAGGAGGCCATCATAAAAGATAGACAGAGCGTTTTAAAGTCCTTTGAACCCTCTCAGAATGAAAATGACAAAGCCTTCACTCTGGTTGGTTGAAAGGATGAGGCTTTGGGCTTTGGGGGAATCGTCACTGATAGATGCAGCTGTTCTCACTCCAACTCCTCCCTTATTTGCTTTCTTCTTCCCCAGAACACCCCCATGGGAACCCCCATCTTCATTGTGAATGCCACAGACCCTGACCTGGGAGCAGGGGGTAGCGTCCTTTACTCCTTCCAGCCTCCTTCGGAATTCTTTGCCATCGACAGTGCCCGGGGCATCGTCACTGTGACTCGTGAACTGGATTACGAGGTCACTCAAGCCTACCAGCTCGTGGTCAACGCTACGGTGAGTGACCAAGGGGTGGGCTTTGTGTTCTTGGGGGACACAGCTCTTCCTGCCCCATCCTCCCTGACCCTCCTACAGCAGGGAAACAAAAGGTGGACACGTGGATCCACCCCATAGGAGGTGTGCTCACACTGCCCTAGGAAGTGCGTTCACACCACCGAACAACCACTTTTATTCTCATCTGTGTGAAATGGTGTGAGGTGCGTCCTGACCCCATTTAAATACGTGTGCAGCCCCCGGCACCGTAGTAGGACTCTGGGGGCAGGAAAGCTGCTCTGCGGTCAGCTTTTCTGGTTTTAAAGCCTGACCCCAGTCCCTAATGCAGAGACTTAGAGATAGGCAGCCACACACAGAGGACTGAGTTCTTTCCTTGCTCGCCCACCTTCCATTTCACCAGAGCGTAGGTGTTGTCTCTTGGTCCCTGAGAACTTGGCTTCCAGAAGCTCGGCCAGCAGCAGAAAGCCAAGCTCGTCCCGATTAGCCCTCCAGGACTCATCTGCCCATCTCGCAAAAACTGCCACCTGGTGCATTCTTCCTGGCAATCTGGGCATGGAGGCAGAGGAGAGGTAGGGAGGCTAGAGCCGGAAGAGGGAGCTGCTCACACACACACACACTCACACACTCATACTCACACGCACACTCACACACACACTTACACACACACACATTCTCTCTCTCTCTCTCACACACACACACACACACACTTACAAACACACACACACACACATATACATTCACACACTCTGTACACCTTGCTGGGTAATTTTCACCTAGGGGTAAGGTAATTCAGGGCAATAGTAGTACATCAAGTGGGCGGGTGGGAGCCTGTGTGGCCACAGGTTATCAAGAGGCTCGTGCCCAAGCTGTGATGGTGAATACATGGTGAATGCAGCTAAATTACTGCTAATCTCCTGGCAATCAGGCCTCGTGTCCTTGAAGCTGCAAGAGGAAAGGGGGGCCTAGGAACTCCCACTGATGGTTATTCTTTGCTATAGCAATGTCTTTCTCTGCCCTCTCCATGAGTAAGTAGGTTGTGTTATTGAGTCACTTTAGAGATGGCATTGTACCCTGTACCACTGGACACCTCTCTGTGGGAAGCTCAGTACCTAGCATCTAGTAGAGAGGTAAAGGGGCACCATGAGGGCACTACAGTGGACCAACCCAAGCATCCTCCTGAGAACAAGCTGCCTCCCTTCAATGTCTACACTGGCAGAAATGCTGCCACTCCCAGGGACCCACTCCCTTGGAACTGCCCATCAGCCACTGGAGTCCTGAGCATGCTGAAAGACACAGCATTTGAGAGAAGCAAAGCAGCTGGAGCCTTAAGTGGTACTGGGCAGCTAGGATACCTGTCTGGAATCAGTCATTCAAGGCACAAGCATTGGTTCAGATCTGCCATGGACCAAGCTGTCCTAGGCGCCGGCATTACAAAACTAAAACTACCGATATCCTAGAGTTTGCATTTTATCCAGGGAAATAACAGATCAACATCAAAGGGGAAACCCCATGGGCTGTATACTTTTGCCACGGAGAAATCAAAACAAATTAAGCCCCTATTTCCAAGTAAGAGGCGATGCTCATTTTCTAGTACCTTGTATCCTGTATCTCTGGAGCCCAGTCCTAATGACTTCATGACCATTTGGGGCCATGGCTATAACCACCAGCCATAATTGGTTACTAAGGTAGAATTTTGTATGAAAGGGGGCTCCCTCTCTACCTCAGGTAATGGTCTTCTCACCTAAGCATCTCCCTTTATCCACCTGCTGGGGTCCGGTCCCCATCCCATCATCATTCCTGTTCTTCTGACACTATCTCTGTCAGCCCTAGCTGTTCCTTGCTTTTTCCTTGAACAGTTCTGAGGATTTGGCCTCCCACCCTATTCTCTAAGAAGCCGAGCTTCTATCTCACTGAAGATCTATAGTGTAATGCCTAAGACTAAAATGAGAAATATATATACATAATATAATAATGCATTAGTATTAATTTAATAATAATATAACAACATAATAATAAATATGTGTATATATACATGAATACATGTTTATAGAGAAATAGAACTACATGTTCATGTATATATACATATTTATAGAGGAATATTCATGCATATATCTATACCTCCATAAGTATAAGTATGCATATAGATATATCCTACAGTCCTAGAGAGGCAGCTAGGTAGAGTAGTGAAGGGCTTCTTAAACTTTATCCACTCCCAACTCTTTTTCACCCAAGAAATTTTAAGTGACCCTGAGTATGTAGGTATACAAATCAAATATGTACTGATAATAAATCATAATTTCACAACAACTATAAAACCCCGTATGGGCTTGTAAAGCAGTTTAAGAAACTGAGAAATGGATAAAGCTCCAAGCCTAGAGTCAAGAAGACCAGAATTCAAATCTAACCTCAAGAACTTATTAACTGAGTGACCCTAGGCAAGTCCTTAATTCTGTTTTCTCATCTGTAAAATAAGCTGGAAAAGAAAATGCCAAACCATCCAATATCTCTGCCAAGGAAATCCCAAATGGAGTCATGAAGGATCAGAAATGAGTCAGTAACAATAACAACAACAAAGTCCTAGAGGACAGCAGAGGACATTATTTGCTGTTCTTGTGTAACTTTCCATTTTCTACCTCCGTGCAAAGTGTTATTAATGCCTTTTGTTTTTATATCTCATGTATTTCCCTTTCCATTATTTCTTCCTCCCCCTCCCAAACAGCCATCCCATATACAGCAATGAATCTTTTTAAAAGAAGAAAAAAATCAGAAAAACTGATCAAAATATTAAAAAACATACCTGGACATATTGACAATGTTACACATGTTTAGCTCCCTCTCTATCCCTTCCCTACCCTCTGCTCCAGCCCCTGGAAAGGACTGGGAAAAATTGTCTTTTGAGATCTATTTTGAAAGTTATCAGTGGTTCAGGCTTGTTATTAAAGCCATCCAAGAAAAACCAAGTAGGATCTGATGTAAGAGCATTCTATTCTGGAGCCAGGGAATCTGGGTTCATATCCCATCTTTGGCACATACACCTTGTATAATTTGGGGAAGTCCCTTGTATATGTTTGATCCCAGTTTCCTCATCTCAAAATAAGAAAGTATGGTTCTTTCCATCTCTAGAAAAAAAAAACTACTTCCTAACAGGGATGGGTCATAGGGAAGTCAGCTGGTCCTGCCTCCCCTCATCTTATAGATGAAAACTCTAAAGTCAGAGATGGAGAGCATTTATCTATGACACAAAAGCAGTATATAACAGAGCCAAGATATGAACCCAGACCTTCTGATTTCAGTGCCAACAGTTATCCCTGTATCATGCTGCAGTGCTTTGGAAAAACCTAAGATGGGCTTCCAGCATCCTTCTTTAGCAAACTTTAAAATCAGTCAGATTAACATCTCTCTAAGAGATTTTAGACATCACCTGCTTGGAGGCAGGAGACTGGACCACATGACCTTTCCAGGTTTCTTCACAATGGAGAATCTTTGAAATGTTGCAGACCCTGAGCCTCCCATGGGAGAAATCAACCAGCAATGCCAGGACTTTCCAGCTATTCATTATTTCTATAGGTTTCTAAAATCACAAGTGGGATTGGAGAGTTAAGAAAGGTTTAAAAAGTCAATTGGTCCAAACCTTTTATTTGACTTCTGGGATGACTGATCCCCAAAGAAGAGATATATGACTCGTACAAGATCATCCATTTATACCTATGGGGCCAGGATCCCTCATTTCCCAGCAAAGGAAGATTTAGGCTCAGTGTAAGAAGAAAATTCATGACTTTGGGGAAGATCCAGACTGTAACATGGGCAGCCTCCACAGATCATGGATCTTCCCTCTTGAGAGTCAGAAATGTTCAACTATACACTTCTCAAAGGCAGGGACAATCCCCTGCCTCTTTGTGTATGTTTAGCACTTGGCATAGTGCCTGGAACACAGTAGGTGCTTAATAAATGTTTATTGATTGATTGATAAGTTGACTGAAAGTTACCTCTCTTCTTAACTTCCCCATTTTTGCCAAGAGCTCCACCATCCTTCTAATTGCTTAGATTTTCAGTCTTAGAATCAGCCTCAGCTCTGCATTCTTCCTCGCTCCCCATATGGAGTCAGTTGCCAAATCTCCATAGCTTATCTTACATCTATATCCTTTCCTCCCCTCACAGTCACATCACTCTAGTGCAGACCTCCTAGGTAAACCATAGCAGTAATTTCCTAATTTCCTAATCTCTGCTTCTAGACCTTTTCTTCTCTTACCTCTTATTCATACATTTGCCACATTGATATTCCTAAAGCATAAATCTAGCCATATCACTCTCCTTCTCAACAAGTTTCAGTGGCTCCCAATTGCCTCCAAGATAAAATGTAAACTCCTCTGTTTGATATTTAAAAGCTTTCACAATATGGCTCTAAATGATTTTCTCAGATCTATTTTCCATTATTTCCTTTCAGGCACTCAATTTTCTGGTCAAATAAGAGTATTTTAGTTCTTTATACATAACATTCCATCTCCCACCCTCTTGTTTTTGCCTAATTTGTCCCATTCCCCTCACTCTATTTGGATTGCTCTCACTCTTCACCTTTTCCTCTTGAAATTAATAATTCCCTCTCATGTTCATTTCTACTGCCAGCTTTTACATGAGGCCTTTCCTCATCTCTCCAATTGTTAATACTCCTCCTGCCCACCAGAGATCATGAAGCAGAACTGGAACCCGTACTGTGGAGGTCCACACTGATGCCTTTCTTGAGCTCAAAAGTTCCAAGCTCAGGGTCCTTTGACAATTGAGTATCTAGATTAAATTTATCATTGATTATATTGAGCCCACAAGAGTAGGAGATCATCATGTTGCCTTAGAAGAAGTGAAGCAGCCCAAATTAGGGAGTAGGGTCCAAGTAAAACTTCCACTTCTAGCCAGGGCAAGATAAAGAGATCCAAGCCTTCAAAAAAGGAAATGATTCCGCTGCCCTAAAATTGTTATCTGTGTATCTTCTGTATTTATCTCTCTGTGCACATGTTGTTCTCCTGAAGAATGTAAGCCCTTTGAGAACAGACTGCTTTCATTTAGTAGTGGTTTAATAAATACTCGTTGAATTAAACCAAATCAAATTTTTGAGGGTGCTCTTAGATCTCAATCCCATGTGAACAGAGAGGCCTATTTTCAGAGGAGGCCACTTAGGGAATTAGGAAAAAGCTTAGGATGGGTCAGAAATATTCTCAGAGGGGATATTTAATATTATCCCTGGCATATGTGTATATGTATGTGACTTGGTGTACATATTGTGTACTCTACTGATTTAAGAATGTTATATGTTCCTTTTTAAAATTTTTCAATTTTTTCTCTGTTTTTTTAAGGACCAAGACAAGACCAAACCCCTGTCCACTCTAGCCAACTTAGCCATCATCATCACGGATGTACAGGACATGGACCCCATTTTCGTTAACCTACCCTACAGCACAAACATCTATGAACATTCTCCTCCGGTGAGTTCTTTGGCCAGATCCACTCTGCTCACTTCCAGTGATACTCCCAGTGACAAGCTTCCCTTGAAGGAGAAAAGAAAGAGAATGAGGGCTTCCCAACCTAAGCCACTAGTTGTACTTTCTTTCTCCAATTTAGAGTACCCCCTTGGGGGGAACAGTGGGAAGCAGTGAGGCATAGAGGAATTGGATTGGAAGTCAGGTGACTTTAGAATCAAAGATTTAGAATTGGAAAGGACCTTAAAGATCATAGAGTTCAACTCCTTTTTTAAAATTTTATTTTATTTTCAGATAAGTATCCATCTTTTCTTCCTTGTCCCCATTAAGAAATCAAGAGAAAGAAAACTCCTGTTACAATCATGTATGATCAAGCAAAAAATGACCATGTCCAAAAACAAAACGATCTCAGACTGCATTCTGAGTTCATTGCTCTCTCTCAGGAGGGGGGCATCCTATTTCATATGAGCCCTCTGGAATTATAGTTGGTCATTATGTGGGTCAGAGTTTTCCCAGTCTTTCCAAGTAATTTTGTCTTTATGATGTTGTTGTGACTATAGAAATTGTTCTCTTGGTTCTACTTACCTCCCTCCGCATCAGTTCATTCAAGTCTTCCCAGGCTTATCTGAAACCATGCCCTTTAATGTTTCTAGCAATATAAGAGTATTCCATTTGTTTAACATAACTTATTCAACCATTCCCCACTTGAAGGGCATTCCATGGGTTTCTGATTCTTTGCTACCACAAAAAAAGAGCTGCTAAAATAGTTTTATTCATATGTAACTTCCTCTTTTTAACAAATGTGGAGTCTTAGATGCCAAGAAGTCAAATAATTTTCCCTTGGAGTCAAGTCCTAACTCAGTTTCCTATGATTTGCATTATACTAGGAATATCACCTCAATCCCACACCACCCCCAAGCCTCAGCTTTCTGCTGTAAGGTTAATGCTACCTTTGAGATTAGAACCTTATAATCCCTTAGCTACTGTCTTGGTCAATGTCTCCCCCCTCCCCCAACACCATAGAATTAGCAAAAAAAAAGGTGTGAAGAAAAATTTAACCTAAGGACCCGCGTATGCAAAAATGTTTGTAGCGGCTCTTTTTGTGGTGGCAAAGAATTGGAAAATGAGTAGATGCCCATCAATTGGGGAATGGCTGAATAAGTTATGATATATGAAAATAATGGAATATTCTTGTTCTATGAAAAATGACAAATAAGCTGATTTTAGAAAGACCTGGAAAGATTTACATGAACTGATACTGAGTGAAACAAGCAGAACCAGGAATACATTGTACACAGTATTAGCAAGATTGTGGGATGGTCAACTATGACAGACTTGGTTCAGGGATCCAAGGCAATCCAAGACAATAAACTTTGGATGGAAAACACCATCTGCATTCAGAGAGAGATTATGGAGACTGAATGTAAATCAACACATGCTATGTTCACTTTTTTCCCTTTTTCTTCTGTTTTTTTTTTCTCTCGTGGTTTTTCCCTTTCATTCTGATTTTTCTCTCTCAACATGATTCTAAGAAAATATGTAATTTTAAAAATGAATTAACATGTATAACTAAATTAATTAATTGGAAAAAGGAAATTTTAAAATTTTTAAAAGAAAATAAAATTTAACCTAAAACAGGAATGTTCTTTGACTCACAAAAGTTATGGTGAAATCCTCAGGCCTTTTGAAAAGGAAGGTGGGCTTAGGATCGTAACCTTTGTTTATCTGACAGAAGGTTGGAAATGATGGTGATAACAAGAGGGAACTGACAAGGAATTATAGCAATAGTGAAAAGAATAATGCCATATTAGTAGTCCATTCAGTGGAAATCCATTTATGATTGTTCTTAGTATGACTAGGAGATTAGAAAGCTAGTCTTGCAAGTCACAAAGATCTGGTTAGTTCAAGTTTAACCTTGGATGATTACTTTGCTGTGGGAGTTCAGGTAAGCCCTTCTCTCAGCCTTAGTTTCTTCATCTATAAAATAGGATAATAATAACACATATTTCACAGAATTGCTGTGAAGATAACATGAAACATTTTGCAAACTTTAGAGTACTATATCAATGCTAGCTTTTATTATTAATTTTACCATTACTAAGATAGTTCTATGATATTAGTGACATGTATTCTTTGTATTATCATCTCCATTTCTTCTCATCCAATGGAATTCTTGTCTATATCTTTATGAAATTCAATACTGGAGGATCCATCCAACCCTTTGGAAACCTTTCTTTTCTTCTTTTACTATTACATGGCACCCAAGTAGCACTTGAGTATCCAGACTGTTATCTTTCACTCTCAGCACTTGAGAGACCTGCTGTCCCTCTTTTTGCTCACACATGTCCTCAATGGAATCTTTTATGACCTTTCTTGAGTACAGATGGCCATTGATGAGCTGCAGATGATTTTTGACCCCCATGTCTTATCACTGCCCTTTGGGTCACCTATCATTTTGATTCTTCTAAGGTCATAGTGTCACTCAGACCTTGACATCCCATTGACATGCCTGGGGTTGGACAGAGGATGGGGATAGCGAGGGTTATAACCAATTCCATATACCCCATGGCACCTAAAAGATTTACAATTATATGACTTTGCCAAGAGAATGAAGATTTTAAGAAGAGATTTTGCTTCAGTAACGTAGCCTCATTGAAAGCTGGGTAATTTTCCGTATGTAATCAAGCCTGGTCAACTCTTATCAGCTCATTGTTCACCCACAGTTCTTGCCCAAGATCTGAATCCCACAAAGTTTTTTGGTAACTTTAAGAAAATTACTTAACTCTCTGGACTTCAGGTACTTTCCAGCTCCATATTAGGTCATAAATGGCATTGTACTAATCTAGGGCTATAAAGTACTTTGTATGTATTATCTCATTTCCATCCTCTCAATAGCCCCAAAATAGATAGTACAAATAACAGTTATCTTCACACATAGGAAAACTGGTGCTCAACCTAGTTAAGTATCACCCAGAGAATAGGTTTTGTGATGAAGTTCTCAAACCTAGGTCTTTTGATGCCAAATCCAATTCTTTTTCAACTAGAACACAGTCTACTAATTTTAAGAATAACTGTCTTCTGGCAACTGAAACTTTTTTCCTGAATGCCTCAGTTACCCTGAATGGTTCTGGATTTAGGATGGAGGAATTAACCAAACCAATTGCTTTAAAGCATATGTGTTTGGGGTGGGAAATATTCTGATCTCATCAAGATGGAACTCTAAAAGTCATTCCCATTCCAATATCTCCATTGAGGTTAGCAGTATCATTCAGTGTCTTAATCTGTATTTCTAGCCTCATTTCCCACTGCTTTTCAAAACTCATAATCCTTTCTAGTTATATTAAACTTCCCATCATTTTCCCATCTTCTCCCTCACTTATAACATTTCAATCCACTTGGAATTCTATCCTTCCCACCTTCAGAATTCCAGTCTGCTGAGATTTGGTGAGTCTTGAAAGCATAACTTAATTTCCACTTTCTCCATGAAATCTCCTTGACCATTTCATCCCCCTTCTCCTGACCCCCCTCTCCTCATCTCTTCCTCCAGTGACTTCCTCCAGCATCCATTAGCCTGCACCACACAATTGAACACTTAATTTCTGCTTTGTGTTGTTCATTATTCTTTCAGTAAGTTAGATTCACTCCTTACCTAGATTGGATGGTCTGTAATTTTGTTCTTTTGTTATCTTCCTTAATACATTTCAGGATGTTGAGTATATTTTAAGCATTTGTGAGGGATGGCAGCAGGGATCAGTTGCATGATTTCTTTGGAAGAGGAATTCCCAATATGGAAACATTGATCCAGAAACTGATATTCTCAAAGCATTGCCTTGGCCACTGACAACTTAAGTGACCTATTCAAGGTCACACAACCAGTATAAGTTAGGAGCAGGACTTGGACCACTGGGTTCAATTCTGGCTGCTCTAGTTTAAGAGGGAAAATGATCAAGTGTAGAATGTCCAGATGAGAGCTACCAGGAAGGTGATGCACTTTGATCATGTCACATGAGGACTGCTTAAAGGAACTGTGGATGCTTAGTTGGAGAAGGCAAGACTCAGAAGAGATGTGATCATGATTTCAAATCTCTGAAGGGCTCTTGTGTGGAGGAACAATTATATTTGTTCTCTTTGACCCCAAGGGAAGAAGAAAAGGAAGGAAAAAATGGAAGGAAGGAAGAAAGGAAAGGAAGGAAGGAAGGAAGGAAAAAAGGAAGGAAAGAAAGGAAGGAAAGATAAAATGGAGGGAGAGAAGGAAAAAGGGAGGGGGAAAACAAGGATTTATTAAGCAACAAATATGTGCCAGGCATTGTGCTGAGAACTGTATTATCTCATTTGGTCCTTACAACAATTCTGGGAGGTGTGCTATTATTAGTCTCATTTTATAGCTGAAGAAACTCTCTGAGGTCAGACTTGAACTCAGGTCTTTCCCAAGCATTATACCAGTTAGGGTAGAGCTCAGGAGCAAGGGGTGGAAGTTGCCAAGAGACAAATATAGGCTAAATATCAAAGAAGAAACTCGCTGATAATTGAAGCTTTCCAAAGTGGCCAGGCTGCCCTGGGAGATGGCAGCTCCCCCACCTAAAGGTCTTCAAGCAAAGACTGGGTAGCCATGCTCCAGGTGTTTATAGTGAGGATTATTTTTGTGGATGTTTTGTACTAGATGGCTACAAAAAATCTCCTCCATCTCCCCAGTTCTGTGATTCCTGATTCAAAGATAGCCTGCTAACCTCCAAACCACATGGACTTCTTAAAGTTTCCATATAAACTGGTTTTGTAAAATAAATTTCATTTATTTATTTTGTTTTTGCAGAAGCCAAACTTCACAATGCATCTCTCCCCATTCCTTCCAGAGACAATCCTTGAAACAAATAATTTTAAAAGAAAGGTATGGGGCAAGCAACAGTTCAAGAAAACTAGTCAGTATTTTTTTTATGTCTAACATCATTAAATGCACTATTGCATACCTGTAGTTCCCCATGTCTAGAAAAAAGCTGAGGATAGGACTTGAGGAGAAGAAGGAAAAGAAGGGGAAAGGGAAAGGGGAAGAGGAGGATGAAGGGGATAGGAAAAGGGGGAGAAAAAGAAGCAGGAAGTGGAAGAAGGAGAATGTACCTTTTCATGTATGTTTTTTGGGCCCAAACTTGGTCATAATCTAGGAACATTCAGTCTTGGTTGAATAAATGTGACTACTTGATTCTGCTATGTTTGTTGGAGAGGTAGGGTAACATGGTGGATAGAAGACACTTCTCACGGCAGTGAAATCACAAATCAGATAACCCTCCCTCCCCCTCTTCCCCCCCCACCACCAAAAAAAAATCTTTCCATATAAGGCAGTGTGCTGGAGTAGAAGGAATACTGGTCTTGAAGTCCAGAGATAATTGAGTTTAAATCCCACCTCAGACAGTAGCTGTATGAAAAGAAACAAACATCTTACTCTGGGCCTCAGTGTTCTCATCTGGAAAATGACCACAATAATTGTTGTAAGAATCAAATGAGATAAGATATGTAAAGTGCTTTGCAAACATTAACCTGCTGCTATAAACATCAGCTCTTTTTACTTATTTCTTCATTCCACCTCCTCCCCTTCAACAGAGAAAAAGAGACAGAGACAGAGGAGAAGAGAATAGGGAAAAGAGGGAGACAGACAGACAGAAAGAAAAACAGAGAAACAGATATGAAGAGAGCAGAGAGAAATAGAGATAGAGACGGGGGGGGAGAGAGACAGAGACAGAGAGAGAGAGACAGACAGAGAGAGAGAGAGAGAGAGAGAGAGAGAGAGAGAGAGAGAGAGAGAAATAGATTCAAGCTAGGAACCTTTCTGCAGTACTCATAATTAGAATGGGATTGGGAGTGGAAGTACTTTCATTCTAAGGGCTTTTGATATCCCTCCCTCCATCTGATTGATGGAATCTTTTTATCTTAACAAAGGATCATTAAGAGAAAGTTTTCATAGCCCACCATTTACTATCAGTTGCATTCCTTGACTGTGATTCTACCATCATGTCCCTGGTGACCTTCACTTTTTAGCTTTCTTTTATGTGATATATTTTCCCATTAGATGTAAGCTCCATAAGGGCAGAGTTTATTTTTATTTTCTGTATTTGGATCCTCAGTGCTTACCACAATCCCCAAACACATAGTAGGTGCTTCATAAATGTTTATGTATTGTATTGTGACTGAACCTGCCATTCCCAAGGGATCAGCCCTGGCCCTCAATATTAGAGACATCTATAGTCCTGTTCTAGCCCTGGTCATGATTCCCACATGGCTCTTTGGTTAAGTGATGAACAAGTCAAACAACTTCTTTCGCTGACTCTGGCTGATATATTGAAGGCATTTTTGATACTCCCCAGGCAGCCATTCCTGGTTCCCTGGGCAGCTGGAAGTACAGTTTTAGTGTCTCTTAGGATGTCATTTACTCCCAGAAAACCAATGTTTTCTCTCCCTGTCTCCATTTGCAAAAACGGTATTTCAATTCCACATCTCCTTTCCACCCCCAGATTTTTTCCATTTAAGTCAATCAACTTGCGTTTATTAAGTGCCTACTATGTGCCCAGGCACTGTGCTAAATGCTGGAGATAAAAAGAACACACACAAAAAAAAGTTCCTGATCATATAGAGAAGATTTAAAAAAAAAGTCTCTTAGAAATTCCCAGTTTCTTTGGCAATTTTCTTAAAGCCTGATTTACCAATCAACATCATCATCATCACCATTATCAGAATATTAATGAACATATAGCCCTTTGTATATATAATCCCATTTTATTTAAGCATTTCCATTGCCTTCTTTCACTCTTCCATAACCCTTTTAAAGTTCAGAGCCCTGAATTAGACACGCTGCTATCCCCAAGTCAGACAAGTATGAAAAAAGACAATTACCCACCCTTCGTCCTCTCTATAAGGGAGTAGGACACCCTGCATTTCCATCCCAGCCAGTTACCAAGAAGGCTTCATGGGCCTTTCTGCCACTGTCTCTTATGCTCCCTTTTTATCTGTGGCTCCCAGCATGTCTGTGTTTCTCTATCTATGTATCAGGTGAGAATGCCTAATCTAAAGTGTATATATTACCTAATAAAATCCTTCTTATTTGGGATTATTGCATCAAATTTTAATTTCCTCACTCGAGCAGCAGCATGTCAGCCTGCCCGTCAGCACAGGGGCGATAGAAGGCAAAAGGAGCGGGTAGACGGCAGCAAATTCCTGCCAGCTGATTCTATCAGCCCTTTGACTGGAATTGACTGGAATGAAGGACTGCGAAATAGGATTTTCTGCCTCTGAATCTGCTGTAGCAGCTCTCAGAAGCCCCCCGCTGGCTCTCTTGCCCCATCCCTCTCCCTCCTCCATTTTAAGAGACTCCTCCCACCCCGTCACAGGACTGTAGATTCACCTTTCAAGTCCTTAATCCCATAATAGAAGCAGGAAAGAGAAGAGAGTAGATAGGAAGAATGTTCTCATAGTTATGTGTATAGAAGATGAGTATAGATGAAGTGTGGAAGAAGAGGAAATGGTTCCCAGAAGAGAGAACTTCCTTATTTTCTAAAAACCCTCCCAAATCTTGCTCTAGTTCTCAAGGATGCCCATTTTTGATAGAGAGAAAACTTAAGCATCCCCTTTTATTCCACAGATATCTAAGTACTGACAATATGGAGAAGGGGGCTGTAGAAAAACAAAAACTGAGCAGCTCCTGCTCTTTGAGAGCTTATAGTCTATTGGGAGGAGGATGCTATATGCAAAAGCACAACACAAAGGCAAATGAAGAAGAGATTTCTAGCCATTGGATCAGGGAAGACTTCAGGCAGAAAGATCCATTTGAACTGAAACCAAAAAGGAGGAGGAAAGGTGGCAATGATGGGTGAGCACATTTGAGGAATGGGGATATATAATTTAGGGGAATGTAGACATAAGACCCAATACTTTGAGTGTGAGAAACTGCAGGCTGCCCATTTGATTTGGAATATAGAGCACTGGAAGGGATAAAGAGAGGGAGAAAGGAATGGAGGAATGGAGAGAGTAAGGAAGAGAGAAAGGAGATGGAGGTAAGGAAAGTAAGGAGGGAGGAAGAGAAAGGAAAAAAGAATAAATAAAGAAGCAAGGGAGAAAAAAGAGAGAAAGTAAAGGAGGGAGGGGAAAAATAGAGGAAAGAAAAGAAAAATGGTTGGAAAGGTAAATCAGAGAGAATCCTAAATGCATCACCATTAACCTTCTGTGCAATTTATTACTCCTTCTATAATGTCTCTCTTATCTCTGTCTCTGTCTCTTTGTCTCTGTCTATCTCTCTCTGTATGTCTCTGTCTCTCTCTCTCTCTCCCCTTCCCTCCTTCTCCCTCCTCTCTCCCCCCTCTTTCTCTTCTTCCTTCCTCCCTCCCTCTCTCCCTCCCCCCTCTTTCTTTCATCAGCTGTCATAGTTTCACTCATGTAATCTTTATACAGATGCTTCCCAAATCTATGTAAGCATTTCTAGTATTTTCCACAGTCCATTTTCCATTTCTAGCTCCTTTTTGGACATCAACAGCTTTATAATCACTAACATTTCTAACACTTTGAGGTTTGCTGTTAGATCCATTTGACAAATGAGAAAACTGAGGCCAGGAAAGAGTTAGTGACTTGTCAAGGATTCAGACTCAGTTCTTTCTGTCCCCAAGTCCAGTGCTGTATCCACTCTGCCACCCATCTGCCTCTCATTGGATATATTTGATAGCCATCTCCAAATCAACATGGCCAAAGCAGAACTCATCTTTCCCTAAAACGTCTCTCTCCTTCCCAATTTTCCTATGACCACCAAGAGTGCTGCCATCTTCCCAGTACTCCAAACTTACAAACTATGACCCACTTCGCTACCAAGGACTTGGTCTTTTGTTGGGGTCTTCTTCACCCCCATCATCCCTGTCACGGGCATTTTCCTATTCCAGGCCCTTTTTTACTCAACTGCCAAAGTGGTTTTCCTAAAGCTCAGATATGACTCCCCAAGAGTGGTTCCCTTTAAGGAAGCATTGAAGGAACTAGGGATATTTAGCCCAGAGGACCACCCAGGATCAAACACAAAATCCTATTTAACATTTAAAGTCCTTTCCTACAGTTCCAGTGTTTTACTTTGTTTCAGGCGCTCTGTGATGTAATTATATCTGCCCATTTGCTATTTTTCACACACAAAAGTCCATTTTGCACCTCTGTGGATTTACACTAGCTGTCCCTCTTGTTTGCAATGGCCTTCCTCTTCATCTTCTACTCTAAACTTCCCTGACCTACTTGACAAATCCCTTCAGAGTCTACTTTCTGCGGATCTTTCCCAAGCCCATGCTAGTGTCTTCTCACTGAAATTATCTTCTTGTATGCACTTAGTTATTTGCATTTCCAATTTTCCACGTGAACTCTCTGAAGATGAGGACTGCTTTTGCCTTTCTTTGCATCCCCAGCATTCAGCACAGTGCCCAACACACAGTAACTATTTAATAAATGCTTGTTGACTGATTGCCATATAGAAACACATTTTAAAAGATTACCCATACCTTGAACATTTCCAGGTGGCATCCATCTTCCCAGTAGACATTCATCATCCAGTCTGTTTATTTAGTGTGAGAGGACTGGGCTGAGTATATTCCCAGCATGCTAAGCCCCAGGACAGGGGATATGGACTCCCTGGAAATCTCCAAACCATAATCGGAGTCCTCCACCTCAATCTGTTTCTGCTTCTCATCTTTTTCTCTGGTTATGACCCTGTAGGGCCCCCTGGGCTGTAGTCTATTCCAGGAGCCAGCAGAGCATATTGTCCAGCCCCATAATCAGAGAAGGCCTTCCCTTCTCCCTGCCTTCCAAAATAAATTTCAGTATATTGAAGAAATAATAATTTAGAAACTGAAACAAGTATTTTGTGTTCCCAGGAGCACCCACTCCTCCCAGTTAATTCCTTTCTATAATATCTCTAGCCTGTCTGGCTGTACCTGTATTAAAAGCTCAAGGTTTTATTAAAAATGGATTTATTTACCAAAAAAAAGGAAAGAAGCCCCAAACTTTGTCAGGAGATCATCAGATCCTGCTTGCTGAGACACAGGTGTATTTCTCATCACAGGCTTTAGTTCTCACTCTCTGATTGTCTTTTCCTAGTTGAAATAGCCACCCACTTTCCTGGATTTCCTGGTCACACTCGGAAGAGCAGTGTGGAACACTACAATTCAAGAGTCAAGAGCTGAGTTCTACTCTTAGCTCTTCCCAGACACATGGGTTTGAGCTAATCACTTTACTTCTTAGGGTTCCATTTCTTCTCCTGTCAAACAAGTGATATTAGACTAGAAAGAAGGTGTCAAATTTAGATCATACCAGCAAACCTCCCAGGTGTGGCCAGAACCACATTTAAATGCAAACTGGAAAACATTCACTCAAATATAAATACAGCATTACTTGTTCAGTCATGTCCGACTCTTTGTGACCCCATTTGGGGTTTTCTTGGTAAAGATACTGCAATGGTTCACCATTTTCTTCTCTAGCTCATTTTACAGATAAGGAAACTGAGGCAAAGAGAGTATAGTGACTGGCCCAGGCCCACACAGCTAGTAAGTAGCAATCATATGGATACGTCTTCTTGACTCTAGGCCCAGTGGTCTAGACCCTATGGCACCACCTAACTGCCTTACAATACAACACAGATAATTTGAATTTGTGGTTTTCTAAATTGCCTGTTTCTATTTGAGATTGATGTAACTATACTAGTTGACTGGGTCTTGAAAGGTGATGGGTTAAACTCAGTGTAAGAATGGGCTTTTTTTTAGGGAGTGAGGATATTTAGGAGCTCTTCAAAGTCTTCCGCTCACCACTAGACATCATCTGTGGTCCTCTACCCATTCTCTTTCTGACACACAATCCTGTGATCTGTCCCATGATTTTAGTAAGTGATGTAGACTTTGAGCTTCCTCTTTTCCCTTATGAGGAAGAAGCCCAACCTGCCATTCTTATCAGACATAACCAACTCCCAGACTGTCCTGTCTGTATAGTGGTTGTGAGAATGGAATTCTTTATCCACCTCCATTGTCTGTCCCTCAAATCTCTGAGCATCTTTGAACACCCTTTCAGTATTGATTAGCATATCTTTAGCTAGGTCTGGGACCTGGTCACCAGCTATTCCATCTGGCTCCATCTTGATCGCTCTCTCTGAGCTACCAATTTTTTTTTCTGGTTCTTCTCTCCTCCTTTGAGAAACCCCCAATATTTCCCCTATAAAAGATCTGCTTAGAATGAAGATCTTTGTTAAGTCCCTTCCAGTACTGAGCCCACACTTTTCTCCTTATTCCATCTTTCTCCTTACTGAAGCTAACTCTCATTAGTCTGTTAGTTTCCTCTATGGATTTAATTTGCCAGTCAATGGCACATACTCAAGCCTAATGGCATATTCCTTTAATGGATTCTTCCAAACTCCTTTCCTTGGTAACCCTATCCCCTCCTAAATCTACTCCATATTTGCCACTCCTTGTGCCTATTTTACCTCTTCGTTTTGTCTGTAACTCCTTCTCCTTAATAAACTTACCTTTTGGGAAAGAGAATGGTCATTGTGAATTTGTCACATGTTTATTATTGCTACCCTGACCCATCAGTAAGTGTTTAATATAGCAATCATGCAAGATTGTATTTATGTGTATTGTATTTATTATGTAATATTGTATTTTATTACATATATGCACTTATATAACAACTATATATTATATCAATTATTCAAGTGACTGAGAATGCTGCTCTGTGGTTACTACATACACAAATAAACTAAAAGGGCAGGACCCTGCTCTCAAGGACTATTCCCCAACCCCAACCCTCTAATTAACATTTTAAAAACGGGATAGTGTGGTTTCCATTGTGATCTTCAGGTCTTGCCCTTCTTCTGAAGTCTCCTGGTAGAAAGAGCTACTGGTCTCTATGTTTTGCATCCAACTCTCAGGGACTAATAAAAAGTAACTTGAATTGGGCAGGATAGCATTCTTCTAGTTGGGAACAAGGCTTTGTTCAGAGGCAGAAGGAAAAAGGATGGAAGACAATGGCTGTTTGCACCTTCTCAGAGGGAGGACAAGAGAAGTCTGAGATCCAAGATACTTGGCCCTATGGGCTGATTAGGTACTTACAGGCCAACCTGGCCTGGCTGATGAACTCCTACCAGACAACTGGATTCCTTGCCCCTCTATATTCACAGCATTCTGTCTCCTACCCCAGTGCCTTTGTATAAGCTTCTCCCCATTCTCTAAACGTTTTTCCTCCATACCTCTACTTCTTGGAACCATTAGCTTTATTGAAAGTTCTCCTCAAAGGTCAGCTCTAAATGGAATCTTTCCTCATCTTCTCATCATTAACCCACCCCCAAATCATTTTTTTATATCTTATAATTTTACATTACTGTCTGCCTGCTGCCCTCCTCTTCCACTCCCCTCAACCCAAGTAGAGGGCAAATATTACTTCCTTTTTGTCTTTGTATGCATAAATGCATTATAAGTGAGATTGTTTCATCCTTTGTGCTTGAAATCTCTAGTGTCCAATCAGTGACTGCCATAGAATAGGTGTTTAATAGAAACTTGATGATTGATTGATTGAATATTGAATTGAGAAAGTCAATGGGAAAAGGACCC
>JAJPUD010000281.1:310421-355783 GCA_023553655.1 Myrmecobius fasciatus
AAAAGAAAAAAAAAAGAAAAGAAAAATACCAACTCTGGGGCAGCTAGGTACCACAGGAGGACTTGAGTTCAAATAGGGTCTCATTCACTTAACACTTCCTATCTGTGTGACACTGGGCAAGTCACTTAACCCCAATTGCCTCAGCAAAAAAAAAAAAGAAAGAAAAATACCAGCTCTGATATCAATTCTAATGAATATAATCTATTGAACTCTAATGGTTCCTTTCTCTATAATTTGGGTTAAACCATTTTTATTATTATTTATTATATTTAATATAATAACATTTATTTATATTATATTTATTATCAAATATCATTTATTTAATAATATTTATATTGTTTATTATATTTATAATAACAATATTATAATTAATAACATATAATTATAATATATAAATAATTATATTTATTAATTTTATCTTCCCAAGAGGCCTAAAAAGGAGGAGAGAGGCCCAAAAGAAAGTGAGAAAGAGGAACCACCCAAGAGATGTACAAAGTGGTTTATGAGTGGGGTTTTCTAGACAAGCTTGAATCAAGGGACTAGGAAGTTGGGTGTCCCATAAGCCATGTCAGCCAAGATACTCAATGGCTGGACTTTGATTAAGCACAGAATCTATTCTCTCTAAAGTCATCCTTTTTTAATGCTTTTTTGCAATATAAGGGGGCTTCTGGATTTTGTTTTTCTCATGTTTTTTAAATTATTCATACAAGTTCCTTTTGAAATTCCTCACTTTGTTGCAGCAAAACTAAATGCAAAGGAAATTTTTTTCACATCTTTGTAAGAAGAAACAAGTCTATCTCAATACTACCAAGGTGAGGGTTGGAGCAGACAGCTGATAGCAAGACTGGATCATCTCTCACATCATGGAAAAGCTGGTGAAATTGAGACAGAAAGAGAATAGGAATCAATTTGAACTCAACCATGGACATTAGATTTCTTTCAGTGTTGGTGATAGGGTTCAAGGATCATATATTTCTAATGGAAAGAAATTTTAGAAATCACAAAACCAAGGATTCTTCACCTTTTTTGCCATGAATTCTTTTGGTAGTATGGGGAAGTCTATGTGTCCCTTCTTAGAATAGGGTTTTTAAATGTGGAAGTGAAAATATATAGGACTACAATCAAATGTATTTAAATAAAGATATTAAAACATTTTTTAAAAAGCACTAAGTTTGTGCATCCCCAAACTAGGAACCCCTGTTCTAATCCAATCCCTTTATTTCACAGTTGAGAAATGAAGTCACTTGACCAGAGTCACAAAGGCAGAAAATAGCAGAGCTCAGATTCAGCTGGCAGGTTTGGGGCATCCAAATCCCAAACTGGAGAGGGTCTCTAACTTGCTTTTTCCCAGAAGTTTCTGGTTTTTGGTAATTTGGCTTCCCCTTTTAACTGGCACATCACTCAGGACATAAGGACTGGTGTTAAGGCAAGTCGGTATCATCAGTCTGCAAATTCAGTCAGAACAATGGGAGGAGGAAGCCTGAAGGGTGAGCTGTATATTGGATAGGAACACTCTGTTCCAACCTTCAACTGATAGATGATGACATTGGCACAAGGCTGCCAGGGCCTCCTGGGTGCCCTTATTAGTTATGCAAATACTTCTGCTGACATTCTCCCTGAGGGAGAAAGGATGCCTCCTGGCCCATTCCCATAAACCAATATAAACATAAGAGCAAAGGGTTATAAATGCAGTGCACAGGGCATTCATTGTAGTACAGGCAGACGGATGGGTGCGATATGTGGGGAGAGAGCAAAGACTAGCGTGGAGAGGTGGGGAATTCAGCCATCAGGGCCAGCACCCTTGGGTCCCCCTAGGCTCTTACCCAAATCATTGCATTCTGGACCAGTGATTGAGCTCTGTGCCCACTGCTGTGGCAGTCTGCCCCCTTGCCAATGACTTGAGATAGGAGATGTTGGGTCCTACAACCCAAACAGCACACTGATTCCCTCTCCGATGTCCCGGATCACCTCACTTCTTCTTAAATGCTTACAAGGATACAAAGCTCACCGCCTCACAAAGCAGTCCCTCCATTTTTATATCTGAACTAGACTGTGTGATATAGCACATAGGATGCTAGATGTGGAGTCACAGAACCTGAGTTCAAATTCTAGCTCAGTTATTTATTACTTGTATGATCATAAGCAAGTCACCTCAGCCATCTGGGAGTCAATTCTCTCTCTCTCTCTCTCTCTCTCTCTCTCTCTCTCTCTCTCTCTCTCTCTCTCTCTCTCTTTGCTGAGACAGTTGGGGTTAAATGGGGTTAAATGTCCAGGGTCACACAGCCAGGAAGTGTTATATCTGAAGTCAAATTTGAACTCAGGTCCTCCTGCCTTCAGGGCTGGTGCTCTATCCACTGCACCACCTAGCTGCCCCAGGAGTCAATTTCCTCTTCTGTAAAATGGATGAGTTGGATAAAATGACCTTTAAAGTCCCATTGAGCTGTAATTTACTTCCTAGTAACTTCTGCTCATTGAACCTAGTTCCAATTATTTATCACACACCCATTTAGTCTTCTCTTCATTAAGCTAAGAATCCCCTTTTCTATTCCTCGTGCAAGTAGAGTGCTTCTTGAATTAAATTGAATTGCTTTGAATATGACATGCATTCCAGACCCTTCACTATCTTCCAGATACACACCAGACATTTTTAAAGTGAGAAGCCCAAAAATGATTATTATGGCCTTCCAGGTGCAGCCTGACCAATAAAAAGTAGAGTAAGTTTATAATCTCCCTTAAGAGAAAAACCGTACTTCTATTCATATTGTTGTTACTCAGCCATGCCTGATTCTTGGTGACCCTATTTGGAGGTATTCTTGGCAAAAACACTGGCGTGATTTGGTCTTTCCTTCTCCAGCTCATTTTACAGATGAGGAAACTGAGGCAAAGAGGGTTAAATGACTTGTCAAAAATCACATAGTTAACAAGTGAGACCAGATTTAAACTCAGGAATTTGTGTCCTCCTGACTCATTGCTCTATTCATATGGCACCACCTGGTTATTTCTTCTATCAATATAGCCTTAAGTTATATTAACCTTAGAATGGCAACATCACCCTGTTGGCTCATATTGAACTCATAGTCAACTGAAGTCCCTCTGAATTTCACATATAAATAATTGTTTGTCTCAGCTTTCCTAGTCCTATACTGAGCAGTTGATTTTTTCCCCTGAGGCAATTGGGGTTAAAGTGACTTGCCCAAGGTTACACAGCTAGGAAGTGTTAAGTGTCTGAGACCAGATTTGAACTCAGGTCCTCCTGACTTCAGGGCTGGTGCTCTATCTACTGTGCCCCTTAGCTGCCCCCAGCAGTTGATTTTTTAAAAAAACTAAATTATATTTATTATCATTATTATTAATCTCATTAGATTTATTCTAGCCTGTCAAAATCTTTTTTTGAATCTTAGTTTTGTCTTTTCACTATCCGTTCTACTTTTGCCTCATCAGCATATTGGATATACTCTGATGAAATTGTTGAATTGAATGGAACTAAGTAAGGATTCCTGTAACTTGCTCCAGGACCTCAAGTTTAATGTGATCCATTAATCACTCTTTGGGTGTGACCATTCAACTAGCTATGATTTTACTAAACTGAAAAGTTTAGTTTTTCAGCCCATATTTTCAACTTTTAAAATAAAGGTATCTTGAAGAGACTTTGTCATATACCTTGTTGAAGTCAATTTACTGTTCCTATAGTATTTTCTCATTTAACAAGTCTAATGACCCTCTCAGAAAAATAATCAAAATTAGTTTGACATAAAATGTTCCTTATGAATCTATGTTGGTTCCTAGTGATCACAAAAATCTTTTCTAAACCATCTACTTGATGACATCTGTAAGTTCATTGATTGGTAATCTCTGCAATCTACCTTTTTCTTATTTTGAAAATTGGAACTATATTTTCCTTTCTTTTCTACTAGAACACTTCAACTATGATTACTCAAAGATCTCATGGAGTGGTTTGATGATTGTACCTTTTAGTCTTATTCTTTTACTTTACTCTTTCCTTACTTTATTCCTACTTATCTTACTCTAGAATTGGACTAATTTAAAAGCATTTAAATGCTCTCTTAACATTTCTTCACTTATCTTAGACTTCAATTCCATTTTATCTATCTTTCATTCTATCCTCCTTGAAAACAACAAACATTAGCTTGGACAGACTTTGAAAGATAGTGGAGGATTGAAGAGCCTAGCGTGCTATGGTCCATGCAGTTATGGAGAGTCAGACATGACTGACCAACAAGTTCTATCCTTTTCATTTTGAAGGTAATTCTTTCTGGTAAAAAAAAAAGATAGAAACAAAACAAGAGTAAAGTGATTCTACCTTCTTTCAATTCAACCAGCCTTTATTATGCTTCTTCTGGCTTCTCTTCAAGCCATGAACCTAATCCCCATCTCACTCTTCTTGCTCTAAATATAGGTGAGGTTTAAAAATCCCTTTTGTTATGCTTAATACTTTTCACACAGCTTGACTCCTTCTGGGCTTCAACCTTCCTGACACTGTTCATGTAAGTTTGGAGCATTCTTTTAAGATTCATCTTTGTTTGCACTCAACTCTACCCATCTCTTATACATTGTTCTAAATGGGTTTTTCCAATTTTTTTGTCAGATACCTCCATCTCTTAGATGTTGTAGTCCATTTTTAAAGTAGCAGCATTCTATTTTGGTTATTTTGATAAAATATTATTTGATAGGAAAATTTTCTCTACTTCGATATATTCTGGTAAGGTTCAAGAAGGGACTATGACCTACGTAAGACTCCAGAAAGATTTGGTGGCATATAAAAGAATAAACCACAGATGTTTCCTCTTCTAATCTGCAATTCTATTTCTGTTGGGTGACTTATTTGACTATAAAGAAATGAGAAGTGGGGATGGATGTTGATAAGTCAGTCAAATATGGTAGAAAGAATCCTAGATTCAGTGTTAGGGAGTTCTGGGTTTGAAGCCAGCATCTGATACCATTTGTGTGATCATGGACAAATCATCTGACCAAAAAGTTTCCACTTCTTTATTTATGATATTCAGTATCTAATAACCATCTTTCCTTTGCCATTACTTCAGCTGAAATGGGATGTGCATGTGTATGTGTGAAAACCTTTGTATAGTTTAAAGGCTGGATTTGTCAGTTATTATTTTTAGGATTAGTCTCCTCCAGAAGACATTTACCCAATGACATTGGGACCTTAACTACCCAGAGCAGGCTGGGAGCAGAAGTAATCTGAACTCCTGAATGTTCTGCTGATTGGTCCAGCATCATGAGCATTTTACCTTCTCCTGCTGGGAGAGGTCCTTCCCTTGAGGGATTTGCTTGACTGGGGTGGGTGATGGGCTCTTGGAAGGACAGCTAACAAAGAGAGACATGAAGCTCCAGGGGTGGTAATCATGGCTTCTGTTTTTGTTTCTGGCAGGGTACAACAGTGCGCATGATCACAGCAATTGACCAAGATAAGGGCCGGCCTCGAGGAATTGGCTATACCATTGTCTCGGGTAAGCTTGCATTTGTAGGGAGGAACTCCTCTTTCTTACTAGAGAATAATTTGGACTACTGGAAAACTATGATCTTTCTGTCCTCCACTTTGACTGAATTCTGAGCAAAAATGGGTTGAGCTAGCTTTCTGTAGAGAGCAGTCATTGAGGTATTGCCTCCCCAGGGCTGTGATAGAGTCAACTCTTTTAGGGAAAAGGAATTGTTAAAATTTCAGTGTGAGCATTTACAACTCACAAACCTGCAGACACTACAAATATTTGACTTTACTAATTTTGTTAATTGTCTGGACTTAAGAAAATGATAGAGACAATATTGCAGATGAAAATCAAAAGTGCATCTTGCATCCTTTTTTGGGAAACCTGTGTTAAATATCAACTAGCACCTCTTTGGTCCAGGGTATATAATCCCAAAGGGTAGAAATAACCAGAATAAGCTGGTCTTCATGAGGATGCAACGACTAGGGAAGAGGAGTGGGGATACAAAATGGTGGCCAACTGAAGCAAAAAGTTTGGGGAGTGGAATCCCATAGCCTGGTGAAATCACTTTGTGCCATCAATTGAGCTGATCCATTGGTTTCATTTGGTTTTGACTTTTCATATGAGGGAGTGTTTTTGAGCTGGGTGAACTGCTGATAACTATGGATCCAAAGAGAGATTCTGGGTATATTTTCTAGGGGCAGAAAGATTGATGATGCTAGATATCCAATTTTAACTGTCACCACCTAGTCAAGGTGCTGAGTGCTTAACCTTCCCCACCTCTATCAGTGTATCCCTGTATCAGTGTCAATTCATCCCTTTGTACCATGACAGCCTCTGACTGACTCTGCCCCAAAAGCTGGATTATTTGCTTTGATGCTAGATACTAGGAGCAATTTTGAGTTCAGAAAGATGACTATCTCATAACTTCTCCTCTACTAATTTTCCTATATAAAAATACCTGTAGTAGCCAAGGGCCTAGATGGCACAATGGATAGAGCACCAGCCCTGAAGTCAGGAGAACATGAGTTCAAATCTGGCATCAGACATTTAAATTTCCTAGCTGTGTGATCCTGGGCAAGCCACTTAACACCAATTGCCTCAAAAAAAAAAAAAGAATAAAAAAATTTAAAAAAAAAAGAATACCATGCATGGTCTATTCCTACATCATCCTATTCTCTCAGATAGCTGGAGGTAGAAGAGAGAATCTGTCTCAGATCTCTTGGGATCCATGGAGTCTGCAGCATGAGGGGTTCCTCATATCTCAATCTGCCTCTACCTGTTGGGTACTAGTCTAATTGGGCTTCTAGATTTAAATTCCCGTTCAATTCAACCTTTATTAAAATGTCTCCTTTGGGAAAAAGACAAAAATGAAAACAATTAAGCAATATACACGATGATGACCACAACATCATATGAAAGTACAAAAAAAATCAAAATCGAACACTATAAATAGAAAAAACCAAGGTTGGCCCAGAAAAAGAGATAGCAGAATGCAATTCTCTCTCTTTGAGAAGGTGGGAGACTATGGGGGTGGAACCCTCCATATATTGTAAGACTTGGTTTATGAGTAGATTACTTTTGATGAACTGACTTCTTCTGTTAGAAGAGATGGGGCAGAAGGGAAGAATATATTAGGAAATGATCATAAAACAAAAAGTAGCATTTTTAAAAATGAAAGCATCTCATATCCTCAGGGATTTTGCATGTTCCCCCCAGGACTGGGACAAATGTTTTCCTGCCGTGTGTTGAAAACATCAATATTAATTTCTTTGTGAGTTTGATGCCTCTGAGTTCCCTCTGAGGCACCAGCCATCCTGCTGAAGGATCAAAGATTATCTGAGTAATCTCTGGGTCCTCACTAGGAGACCAGATGGAGTCTTGGGACCAGACATATCAAAGTCAAATCGAGGAAGTCCCAGGTCCCAACCTCAGCTAGTAGGGGACATTGAGGGACTAAAGAGGGAAGCAAACTCTTTGTTTTCCTAAATTACACAACTAAGAGCTGCCCAGGGCAAGGTGACATGTGGCTGGAATCTAAGGAAGCATTATGTGTTAAAAGGATGCTGTATGGAGTGGGGGAGAGGGCGGGCAGGAAACTGCATGTAGTTGGGTAGAAAGCTTTGTGACACTGATGATGTGTTAGCAGTGTCAGAAAGAAAAATCATAGGATTTATCAAAAGCTCTGGGCTGCTTTCCTCCTTTCCTGCCTGGCTGTTACACAACAGAGAGCATCCTATGTCTTGTCTCCATAGCCAGGGATTTGTAGGGCAACTTGATGGGTGGAGAGGACCAGTGAGCGGATGAGTTAACCACAAGAGAATGGAAAATCATCAATTGACATTTATTAAGTACCTACTATGTGCGAGGCACTGTACTAAATACTGGCTTCTGAGGAAACAGTGATACCTTATTACCAAGCCTGTCTCAAACTGGATCAAAGGACCTTCATTAATTCAGTGAGCATTTATTAAGTGCCTATTATGTGCACAGAACTTTGATAAATAAACACTGGAGATTCAAAAGGCTTAGAATCACAGATTACAGTTGACAGGTCATCCAGTTCAGTCCTCACAGTTTACAGATGTGGAACTGAAGCTCAGAGAGTTTAAGTAATATCCCTAAGGTCACACAGGAAATTGGATCCAAGGCAAGATCTGAACCCAGGACCTGTGACTCCAGAATTGATATACTTTTTGCTATCCCAAGTTTCTGTCCTCCTCCTCAGACCATAGAACTGCTGACAAACTGTAAGGATGCTGAAATGTGGGTCATTTGAGTATGCAGCTGAGGGTAATGGTTAAATCCCAGGAATCCTGCCCTACCCCAATCCTGAATCTAGCCCAAAGCAGCCCTTCTAATTTTCCCATTAATCATACCCACTTCTCAGCTCCTCTAATTATTCCAGCCCACACTGGTCTCTTCCTTCTCAGACTTCCTCTACAGGGACAGACAATGCTAAACTATTCAGCATTTGATAAGAATACAAAGGGGCAGCTACATGGTGCAGTAGATAGGATCTGTGGCTTGGAAGCAGAAACATTCATCTTCATGAGTTCAAATCTAGCCTTCAGACACTTACTTACTAGCTGTGTGAGTTTGGGCAAATCACTTTGCCTCAGTTTTCTCATCTATAAAATGTGCTGGAGGAGAAAATGACAAAGCACTCCAGTATCTTTAAAAGAAAATCCCAAGTGGGATCACAAAGAGTGGGAAATTACCTGAACAACAATAGAGATAGATTAGACCGAATCACTCATTTTTTTTTTGGTTTAAGGAAATGCACAGGTGAAGAAATTCCTTCTATCCACGAATACTAGTCTTTTCTTTACAATTTATATTCTCAGAGTTACCTTGAACAAGGTGTCAAGCACCTTCCCCTTGCCACAAGCCTACAACAGTACTGAGTACTGCCCCAACTTGATTAAATGTAATTGGGAAATATTTAATAAAATTGAAAATAAAACCTAGATGATATCCTGTTTTAAAACTGTAAAGGGACAATGAGATGATTCAAGATAGTTCCAATTGTTCATTGATGAAGAGAGCCATCTATACCTAGAGAGAGGATGGTGAGAGCTGAGTGTGGACCACAACATAGCATTTTCACTCTTTTTGTTGATGTTTGCTTGCATTTTCTTTTCTTTCTCAGGGTTTTTTCCTTCTTGATCTGATTTTTCTTATGCAACATGATAACTGCATAAATATGTATACATATATTGGATTTAACATATTTTTAACATATTTGACATGTTTTGGACTACCTGCCATCTAGGGAAGGGGGTGGGAGGAAGGAAGAGAAAATTTGGAACAGAAAGTTTTGCAAGGGTCAATGTTGAAAAGTTACCCATGCATATGTTTTATAAATAAAAAGCTTTAATAAATAAAATAAACTTGCAAATGGTGAGAATCCTTATGCATAGATTCATGCCCCTCTTTTCTTTTCTTTTTTTAACTGATTATTCCAAGTTTATTTATACCCATCAAAAAGTGTGACACTTGTCTTTTTGTTTTGTTTTGTTTTGCTTAATAGTATTTTATTTTTTCCAAATTCATGTAAAGATAGTTTTCAATATTCATTTTTGTAAGACTTTTTGTTCCAATTTTTTCTTCCTCCCTCCCTCCTCCTCAAGACAGCAAACAATTTGATATAGGTTAAACATGTGCAATCTTTTTTAATGTATTTCCATATTTGTCATGTTGTGCAGGAAAAATGAGACCCAAGGGGGAAAAACACAAGAAAGAAAAAGCAAACAAACAAAAAAAGATAGAAATACTATAATTTGATCCACATTCAGTTTTCATAGTTCTCTCTCTGGATGCAGATGGAATTTTCCATTACAAGTATATTGGATGATCTTGTGATGAAGAGAGCCATCCACACCCAGAGGACTGTGGGAACAGAGTGGGGATCACAACACAGCATTTTCACTCTTTTTGTTGTTGTTTGCTTGCATTTTGTTTTCTTTCTCATTTTTTCCCTTTTTGATTGGATTTTTCTTGTTCAGCAAAATAATTGTATAAATATGTATACATATATTGGATTTAACATATATTTTAACATATTTAATATATATTGGATTACTTGCCATCCAGGGAAGGAGGTGAGGGAAAAAATTTGGAATGCAAGGTTTTGCAAGGGTCAAATTTTGGTTGAAAAATTACTCATGCATATGTTTTGAAAATAAAAAGCTTTAAAAAAATCAAATAAGTCTATTGGAATTGCCTTGAATTACTGCATTGCTGAGAAGAGCCAAGTCCACAGAGTTGATCATCACATAATCTTACTGTTACTATGTATACTGTTCTCCTGGTTCTGCTCACTTCACTCAGCATCAGTACATGTAAGTCTTTCCAGGCTTTTCTGAAATCAGCCTGCTCATTATTTTTTATAGAATAATATTCCATTACATTCAGATACCATAACTTATTCAGCCATTCCCCAATTGATGGGTATCCACTCAATTTCCAATTCCTTGCCACCACAAAAACAGAGCTGCTACAACCATTTTTGCACATCTGGGTCCTCCACTCTCTTTTATGATCTCTTTGGAGTACAGACCCAAGAATGACACAGCTGGATCAAAGGGTAGGCAGTTTTAAAGCCTTTTGTATGCCCCTCTTTTCTATTGAGTTTGAGCACTGAGAGGTTAAGGGTCTCGTAACCAATAAAGGGAGGACTTGAACCCAGATCTTCAAAGTGCATCATGCTGCCTCCCTTATTGTGTGAATGATCTAAAATTGTATCATCTATAGTTCTACCTCTTCAGTTAGGCTGTCTATTCCTTCAGAAAAAGCTCTGTATTTTCTCTTTATCTTGTTTCACTCACAGTGTCAACCATACAATTGAGCCAGAGGCAGTCCATAGAGAATGTACTTCTTAGACCCATTGCTTCTTGGTCCTGAGCTGTCTCATTCTAAGGCTAAGAAGGGGAGGGCAGCATCCAGAAAACCAGGAAGGAATTGGTGTTTGGATTCAATATCTACTTTCTTTACCAGTGTAGGAATGGTATAAACACAATAGGGTCTGTTATATATCTCAAAATTCCAGTCCCTGGCTCACCCAGAGCATTTCTATGACAGGTGGCTGGCTATCACTTTTGCCAAAGAGACAATCTAGAAAATCAGAATCCTAGGGTTGGCAGAATTCTCAGAGGCCACCTTGTCTAACTAAACATAGAACCAGGATTGTCCTTTATGGCGTCCCCAATGAATGCCCCCCCCCGCCTCCATTGGAATACTTCTAGGCATTGGAAAACTCTCCCTCTCAAGCAGTTCTTTTCATTTTGGGTTAGTCATTTCTTGTTGTTAGAAAGTTGAGAAATCTCTTGAAGTTGACCTAAAATCTGTCTCCCTGTCCCTAGTTCTATCTTCTGAAGCCAGGCAAAATGAGTATTATACATCTACAAGGCAATTGCTTGAATATTTAAAGATTTCGATCAAGTCTCCATTAAGTCTTCCCTTCTTTTAGATAAACCTCCAAGAGTTCTTTCAACTTTTCCCTGTCTAGAATGCTTTCAAATCCTCCTACCATCCTGATCATCATCCTCTGGGCAAGCACCAACTTATCTCTTCTGAAATGAGGCACCTGCAACTGAACCCAGTACAGTTATCCCTTCCACATCATGACTTTTTTCATCATAGTTTCAATATATCACGGATTAGCAAAAGAAATTAAATGGAAATTTGTTTTGGGGGATATAAGATTGTGGAAGCCTATATAACACGCTAAGGACAACAGATAACATAGAGCCTATAACTCAATGCTTAACCCAAATTTTATAATAAGATAATATAAATACTCCATAAAAGAAAATGAAAAACTTCAGACCTTCTCTGAAGAGAGGACCAAAAATTTTTATGCTGATAAAAATCACAGAACGTCATCCCCCTAACCGTCACGATATGGGAGGGATAATTGTAAAGAAGAAAAGTGACTTCACCTTGTGAATAGTAGACATATTATGTATAATTGAGTTGTCTTCTTGCTTCTGTCATTTTTATCATGTGAGTCAATTAATAGGGATTTATTAAGCCCCCTACTTCCTTTAGGTCCCATATAAGGCACTATAAATACAAAATGAAATTATTCTTACCTTCAAGGAGGTTAGATTCTAGTAGGGGAAACAACATGTACATATAAAGATCTACAGAATGTACAAAATAAATGCAAGGTCATTTTAGAGGATGGAGACTCACCATTAGTAGAAAGGATCAGGAAAAACAAACTGAATTTTGAATGAAACTCAGGGTTCTTAGATGCAAAAGTGTGTTTCAAGCTATGGGCAAAGGCATAAGGATGGAAGATGTAGCACCTTTATGAGAAAGAGCAAGAACATCAGGTTGGCTGAACCCTAGTAAAGGGATGTCAAAAGCTGTTCTGACTTACACCAAAGGCAGTGTTCTATGGATCACGCTGAACTTTTACATATACTGAATATAGACTCAAAGAATCTTTTTCTTGCCAAAATTTTTGAAAATAAGCAGAATTTGCTTTCAATCCCTTTTCTCTCCCTTGAGACATTCCCTGTTCCCTATCACCTGTAGACATCCAGCTTGTCCCCTCAGCTACTGCATGAAGGGGAGATTGATTCCCCTGATGGTAGGATTGATAAGAATGGTCAATAATGAATTTCATCCTATTCCCAAGAGTGCCAGAACCTGGTTCCAGAAGTCAGGACTTGATCATTTCCAAAAGGAGAAAAAAGATAGAACTTCTCTCCTGGATTCTAGGCTTACGAGGACCAGTTTAGTCAGCAAAGACAGAGTGACTCTACAGCCTGAAGCAGTAGCTGGAAGACAGCTGGGATGTTCCTAGCTCTTTACCTAAGGATCCCAAAAGCTGTGGAGTGGCAGTCACTACCTGTTGGTACAAAATAGATCATAGCCTTAGAATATACTCTATGCTACATCATCCCTTAGACTTTATAAATTGGATGATATTATAATTAATTGCATTATAAAAAGATTTAAAGGCAAACCCAAACAGTGATGATTAATGAACTAGAATCACTCTGAAAAAAGGTCTCCAGTGAAGTAACACATGGTTTTGTCCTCATTTTGCTCTCAAATTGCAGGTCTCAGAAATGCTGAAATATTTTTATCAGTGTCTTGAAAGAAGGCAATAATGACATGTATCAAATTTGCAGATGACACAAAGCTGAAAGATAACTAATATAAGATGAGAAAATCAGGTTAGACAAGAAGTTATCAAATTGTTAGAATCACATACTCTGGGAAGATAAAATCAAACAGGATTAATCAAAAAGCAATTGTGTGAGTTCAAGGGATGGAGTTGTACATCCACTGGATGGGTCTGAAGGGCATACATGGTGAGATGACAGTTTTCATGAAGATGATCTGGTGATGTCGGTGGGCCACAGCTTCAGTGGGATGAATCAATAAGGTAGCATTTCATCAGTCACAAAAACTAACACCATCCAAAGCTGCACTCACCAAAGACTGTTGCCCTAGACAAGGGAAGTTGTAGCTCGGTCATACTGTGCCTTCTTAGGCTACATGTGGACTGTGATGTTCAGTTCCATGTACCATATTTGAATAAGGACATTGACAAATTAGCACAGGAGGATGATGGAGGGAAATAATTCCATACAAGAATTATGTTAGCCTGTTTTTATGTTACAGACACCTTGGACAGTCTGGAGAAGGCTACTGACCCTTTCTCAAAATAATGTTTTTAAAATTCATCATATAAGACTTAACTCTTTTCAACAGTGAGATGATTCAGGCCATTTCCAGTAGACTTGTAATGGAGAGAGCCATCTGCATCCAGAAAGAGGTCTATGGGGACTGAATGTGGATCACAATATAGTATTTTCACCTTTTTTGTTATTGTTTGCTTGCTTTTTTCTCATTTTCCCTTTTTGATATGATTTTTCTTGTGCAGCATGATAAATGTGGAAATATATTTAGAAGAATTGCACCTGTTTAACCTATATTGGATTACTTGCTGTCTAGGGGAGGGGGGATGTAAGAAGGGAGAGAGACAAACAAACACAAAGTTTTGCAATAGTGAATGTTGAAAACTATCTTTGCACATATCTTGAACATAAAAAGTTATTATTTAAAAAATTAGAAGAAAAAATAAAATATATCATATAAAAGACACAGGCTAATAATAGCTAATATTTATATAGCACCTACTATGTGCCAGGTACCATGTTAAGCACTTTACAATTATTATCTCCTTTGATCCTCCCTGGGAGTTGATGCTGTTATTATCCCCACTTTTTGCAGATTAGGAAACTGAGATAGATAGAAATTACTTGCCCAGGATCATAAAATTATTAAGTGCCTGGAGCCATATTTTAAATAAGACCTTTCTGACTTCAGGACCAGTACTCTATCCATTGTGCCATCTAGCTGCCTTCAAAGGAAACCAATACAGTGAAATATAGTGTTTATATACATATGGATGTATGTATACAGACAATATTCATATATATATATGTATGTATGTGTGTGTGTATATATATATATATATTTTAAGTTCATGAGCCCCAAGAGAAGAATCAAGTTTAAAACGACCCCCCCAAAGGGAGGTACAATAGCTGCCTTAAATATTTGCAGGTCTCTCATGTGGAAGAGGAGAGAGATTGTTCTGCTTGGTTCCAGAGGGCAAGAATTGCTGTAATCAGTGGAGGCAGAGAAGCAGATTTCAGCTTATGTAAGGGAAATGTTCTGACAACGAGAGCCGTTCAGAAAGGTTGTGGGGGGGCACGGGGCGCAGGGGGAGAATCTGACTTGAGAGAGTGGGGGTTCCCGTCACCAGAGAACTTCTGACGAAGCTCTAGAGGCTGTTGATGCTTCAGGCACGGCTTGGAATAGGTGACCTCTGAACTCCCTTTGAGTCCTGAGTTTCTCTGGTTTTATGATTGAAACAGGCTTCACCTCCTGCGTCATTCTGTGCTCCATCCCCCACTGGGGCCCCGGCAGCAGGTGGGATTTATATCCTCCAATGAGCAGGTCTTCCCTTTACTAATGACCCTTCTGGTTTGCCAAGTACAAAGAGCCAGCTTCACAGTTTTATCAGGTAAGTTATGGCCCGATTTCCATCATTTTGTTCTCGGCCTGTCACAGCCAAACTGAGACTGAGGAATGACAAGGTGATTTTCCATGGGAGGGACCTGGCTCAGATCCCACCATTCTCCCAGCAGCTGGCCCTTGTCTCCACCGTGAGCCAGCAGCTTCCATTCCTCCAAACTGAGGCAAATAAAAGAGAATCTGGTATACTAGACAAACTGAGGCAGACCTCAGTTTCCTCATTTGTAAAATGAGGGAATTTGGCTAGATGATGTCTAGGGTCTCTGCAGTCTCCTCACATGGTAGGTCATAATTTCTAATATTTACTGACAGCTTTAAGATTTTCAAAGCAAATGGCTTTATTATATGTTAACTCTTTTGATCTTCATAGCCCCCCTACAAAGTAGATGCTGTTATTGTCCCTATTTTATTGATGAGAAAATTTAAGCACAGAGAAGTGACTGGTTTAGAGTCACATAGCTAAGATATCTGAATCAGGATTTGAACTCAGGTCTTCCTTTCTCCAAGTTTTGTACTTTATCTACAAGCCATTTCATGTCATTATGGCATGATCCTGAAGCCCTTTACCACCTCGATCACTGCCCCCTGTAGATGTTCTTCAGCTTATATGTTCTTCCAAAAACATATCTGAGATGTCACAATCTCATGGTGGTGATCAGCATCGCCAGTCCCAAGTAATAATAATAATAATAATAATAGTACCTACCTTTATAGATCATGGTTGGTATAAGGGGACATTTGTTTCTTTTGACCAGCCCTAGCATTTTGCTGCATAAGTGATCATGGGGTGATGATACATGACGTATGGAAATGATACTTGACATTAGTAATGGAAACCCAACTCAGTAACTTGGACCTACCCCCAAAAAGCCAGATTCTGGAGCAGAGTGTCCTAAAATCCATGGCCAGAGCCAACAGGGCAAGATTACTTCCCTTACCCTACCCTTCTTCCCTGAGTCAGGCAAAGACTCCATTGTCCCAGGAAGGATTTCCCAGCATCCCTGCCATCTCTATTGCATTCATTTTCTAATTCCTTTTCTTCTTTTCATCTATGTTTAAATCCAACATGACCCAAAAGATTTCCCTAGATTCAATTCAGGGCCTTTCTTACTCAGCTCAGTTTGCCACAGTAAACAAGTATTTAATTTCTCCTGTGAACAGTATGTATACTGTGCTGTGTTCTTACTCAGTTTTCACTTGTGTCTAATTTTCCATGACCCAATTTGGAGCTTTCTTAGCAAAATAATAGAGTGGTTTGCCATTTTCTTCTCCAGCTCATTTTATAGATGAAAAAACTGAGGCAAAAAGGGTTAAGTGACTAGTCCAGGATCACTCAGCTAGTAAGTGTCTTAGGCTGGATTTGAACTCAAGTCTTTTTTATTCTTGGTGCCACAAGTAGGGACAAACATGAGATGGCCTGCCACTAAAAAGTTTACTTAATAATTTAGCCTAGCTACTTCTGTAAGAATTGTTTCTCTGTAGCTAAGAAATCAACCTGGGATTTGGATCACATTTAACTCAACTCAGAATTTATTGAACACATACTATATGCAAGACAGTGGGCTAGGTGATAGAAATTCAAAGACAAAAAGAACAGTACCTGCCCTCAGAGTACTTACATCCTTCTGGAGGGATGTAGTACAATTAAGAGAGCACAGTGTGTCCCAGCCTCCTCAACAAGCTAACCCACAGGAATCTCCAGGCAGATTTACTCCAGTCATCTCCTATTTTCCAAACAGAGAAACCAAGATGTTTAAGGCAGAAAAAAAAACACTGGATTTGGCTTGAGATGACCTGGTTTAGATCTCAACTCTATCACTGTCTAAGGTTTGATCTTGGTTAAACTTCTTCACCATGCTGGACTTCAGTTTCCTCAACAATAAAATAGGGTTGCAGAGGATTGGACTATATGGCTTCAAAGGCCCCTTCCAGTTCTGTATCTATGAATCTTTGATTCTAAAGAAGAATATCACCAACTAAGACCACAAACCCTTTACTCCTAGCTAGAAGAAAGGTGGCTTCTTTGAGTGATCATCCCTGGCCTATTAATAAATTTAGATTTAAATATAGATTTAAAATAGAAAGGATCTTAAAAGTCATCTAAACAACTCTTTTTACAAATAGGAAAAGTGGGATGAGAGAGGTAAATGTGAGATTTAGGGAGTAAGTATGGGATTTTAACTCAGTTTCTCTGACTCCATATCTTGCACACTTTCCATTTGAACTTGGCCCCAAGAAGCCAGGCTCTGGTACAAAGTATCCTAGAACTTTAGGCTACAGCCAACAGGACAGGGATTTTTCCCTTCCCTGTATCACACTGTCTTCATATTTCCTCACCAATGGACTTTCCTACCGCCACTCCCCAAGAATCATATTCCTTGCAAACAAATCAAGCACAAGGAGAAAAATGAGCATGAAGTGTGAATTAACAAGCACAGACTCACAGACCAACACGCTACTACATATGCCAATAACTTAATCATTGCCCCTGGATATAGCCTGGTGGGGGGGGCAGCTATCATAGTAGACAATCATGCAGAATACATCAAAGCCACCAGTGATTAAGCTGTTTTGCATTTTTCTTCCCCTTGAAAGATGAAAACCCAAGGAAAAGGATAACTGCCTGAAAAATCTCATTCACGAGCGCTGTCCGTGGTATCTGAATATCACAGTCAATCTCTAGGAGCCCTCTAAGCCTGCCATGAAATCCTACCACAATGATAGGCTGCCGAAGCAAGAATTGACACTTAGCAAGTTATAGAAATGCCCACTGAGGTCAACTAATCCAACCTTTTTATTTTACAGATGAGTACAATGAAGCCCAGAAAGATTAAGGTTAGGAATTTGAACCAAGATTCAGACTCTCATTTGGGTATACTTCCCTGCCTCCATGTTAGAACCTAAAATTTGACAGGTGAAATAGGGTCATATTCTAGGAATCCTTGAATGCTGAGAGGAGTTTTTGATCAAGGATGGGACAGAATCAACACTTAATGAAGGAAGCTAATTCTAGAAGTAATTGTCAGATTGGCTTGGAGCCGAAAGACACTGGGGTTGGAGTCTTCATAGTGAGCATTGGTATTTATGGATTGTGCTTGGTTCCATCCCCATCTGACTTGGGTTTTATTGGCACTCCTTTCTAGACATTGTGTTCCCTATCTTAGCCACTGGAAATTTAAATGCATTGGATCTTCAGAGGAAGAGCTTCATTCAGAGAATGGTTTCTTTAGCATGAGGAACCTCAGTTTCTTAGTCTGGAATAGTTGACAGCTTATGGGACTTGTAGTCCAGAAGACCTAAATGTAAATCTGCTCTCCCTATCTGTGGACCTTTTCCTCCCTCCTCCTCCCAGACCACTGAACTTCCAGAGATTCCCTGGACATGCCCTGATTAGTAAATGCATCACAGATGTCCACCTCAATCTTCCCAGGCCGTGGAACTAGAGAGGAGTCCTTTGTCTCTACTACCTGAAAGAAGGGCATCAAGGAGTATAATTAGTTAATGCTTTGAATGGAATGAGATCCCATCCCAGATTCCCAGCTCCTCTTTTCAGTCAGCTCCCCAGCTGGCTGCTCGATGAAACCTGCTCTTGAGTAGACCCCAGCCAGCACTAATCTGAAATAAAAGTTTTTATTTATATAGCCTGATACCTGGCACAAAGTTAAATCATACAAGAGAAAAAGCAATAAAAGAGAGAGATTAAGTATAAGGCACTGTCTTAGGCCTCCCCTCTTGCAATATGGTTACAAAGATATTAAGCCTGAACTCACCCATGATCCTGCCCTCTCCCCTCTGTGTCTTCTGGTTTTGCTGAAAGGTGGGGGATATGCTGGTCAATGCTAAAGCTGATCATGGCAGGGGGTGGGAGAGTGAGGCAAAGGGAGAGATAAATGAAGGAGGGAGAGAAAAAACAATGTGAACAGAAAGAGGAGGAGGAAAAACAGAGAGAAAAGAGGAAGAGAAGATGAGGAAATTGAGGATGAGAAAAAGAAGAGAGGGGGAGGAGAGAGAGAAAGAAAAGGGGAGAGAGAGAGAAGGAGAGAGAAGAAATGAGAGAAAGGAAGGGAAGGAGAGAGAGACAGTGGGAGAGAGAGGGGAGAGGAAAAGAGGAAGATGGAAGGAGGCAGGGAGGGGGGCAAGAAGGGAGAGAGATTATGAAAGAGACAAACTAAACTATAGGGACATTTATTCTGATTCCTTCCCAAAAGGGGATGGAGGAACCGAGTAAAGATCTTACATCTCTAACACTCCATCTCTCCCACACCCCAAAATAACAGCTCCCCAAAATAACAGATTTTCAGAGAAAATATTAAATGCTGAGCTCTACCACTTGTAGGGGAGAAGTAAAATGAGTGGTTAATCAGCCTATCATAAACCACCACAAATCTCACATCCCCCTCAGAAACATTAATTCCATGAACAGCCATCTCTGAATACCTGTGCTAGGCACTGTGGGAGATTTGCTCCATACCCCATAATAGAGGACCTTATATTTGAAGTAGGAAGACAAGTCATAAACACACAAAAATATGATTAGTCTTAAGAGACAGGGGCCAAATGAGGGGGACAGACAATAGAGTCTATAACAATTCAGAGGCATGGACAACCACTGGGGATCAAAGTAGTTTGAGAAGACACAAAGAAGGAGTGTCACAATCAATCCACAACCATTTGTTTAGCAGCTATGTGCCAAGCATCATGATCAGCCTGGGAATAAAAACATAAAAATGAAACTGTCCCTGCTCTCAGGAAGCTTATGATCTATCAGAGGAGATGACATATGTATGTAAAGAACAAAAGCAAGGTAGTCTTTAAATAGGAATAGGATTTACATAGATAGAAAAGACCATTGAAGTTGTCTAATCCCAATCCCTCATTTGACAAATGGAGAAGGGGGAAAGGTGCAGAACACAGTCTCAGAGATGGGAAAGCGTCTAGTGAAGGTCTGGGTAAAGGAGTGGCAATCTTACTAGAGAGGAGATTTTGTGGACAAGAGAATAAGTAGAAAAGTCTGGGATAGAGGGTTGGAGGTAAACTATGGAAGCTCTTGAACATCAGATTAAGAAATGCCTATCCCTGGTGTTCCCACAGCTCCCAGATGAATATTTAGATTGTCCCAAGTACCACTATTAAAATGGTAGCTCTCTGAAGGCAGGAATCAATTCATTTGCCTTGGTACCTCCGGTACCTAGCCAAGAGCCTTGCACACATCAGCATTTGTTGAATGGAAGTGAAATGAACTCAGGATAGTTCAGCATCCCAATAGAGTCCTTGAATACAAAAAAGGCCCACTTTGTAGTCATGTCTTTCTCCTGAATCAATTAACTGGTTGGCCCCCATTCAAATATTTGGTCAATATTCCAGAACTGGAGATTTCAGAAACAGATTGAATGAACAAGATAGTTACAGACATTGATTGAACTGAATAAATATTCCCACACAGAATGAATTTATTGTATCAAGCCATAGTCTTCTTTATTTCTTCCCATCCTCATCCTTCTCCCCAAAAAAGGCATCTTTTGAGCCAGCTAAATGATCTCTGACTTTCCTGACTACAATCCCTAAACTTCCTAGGTTTATATCATTATTTAGCCATGTCCCATGTCATTTAGGTCAAAGAGAAGTCTGAGATGGGGGCAACTTTGTATTAGCCTCTTTGAATATAGAAAGTTATTTTAAAGGGAAGAGTATCTCATTTTTCTTTGAGAAATGAATTTTTAAAATGATCTTGTCACAGCCAAAGCGATTTACCTGAGACATAAGGAAGCATTTCCTAGTTGAAAAAGCTGGAGATTCTCCTTAGAAATGTTTAAGTATCAGAGAGATGTTTATTAATCAAATAACAAATATGTTGAATACTATCTGTATTTAGGGTTCTAATAATATATGGACCATATGGTCCATAATTCATTTGGGAGATGCCATGATTCTTTAATGAGTCTGCATCTGCATCTCACTGATGAGGATATTTCTTCAAGAGGGTATTTTACACTTTTTAATTACAAACTTTTTTCTAATTTTGTGAGACAATTGGGGTTAAGCCCAGGGTCACACAGCTAGTAAGTGTTAAGTACCTAAGGCTAGATTTGAACTAGGTCCTCCCAACCTCAGAGCCAGTGCTCTATCCATTGTGGCATCTAGCTGAACCCCCCCCCCAATCTACGCTTTCTCACTCTTGGGTAACTCTGTTCTTGCCCTCCAACAAATTCTCCAGATGGTACCCACCTAACCAGGAGCCTTCCTCTAATGAATATCTGTTGACTTGAGATAGATACTGGTGCACTCAGACTGTTCATCCCTCATTCTAGATACACTCCTATTTCATCTCCTTTTCAGGGGATACGTCTCTGATAACATCCTTTGTGCTGCCTGCCTCTTTTAGGCAAGGCTTCTCTAGGCACAGTGGATAAATAGCTTCAGACACTAGCCGGGTGATCCTGAGTAAGTCACTTAACCCTGTGTACTTCAGTTTCCTCATCTGTAAAACCATCTGGAGAAGAAAATGGCAAACCAATTGAATAGCTTTGCTAAGAAAATACCAAATGGGGTCACAAAGAGTCAGACATGACTGAACATAACAACTCATTGGAAGCATATTCATTGTTCTCCCACCCACCTTCCTCCTTTCCATTACTCTTTGGGGAACCCATAGCTATAATTCTTCAGACTGGTATCTCATGACTCACAGCCAAATGGTATCACCAGAGTTATGTTCTGATTTTGAAGATGAACCTTTTTTTCCAGATTAAAAACTTGAAGTCATTAAAAATACTGCAGAATTTCCCAAAGACAATCCAGCCTACTGTTCATCCTGTTCAGCTCTAGGACAAATTCATTGTTCAGTACCTCCCCCAAGCAGCAACAGATCAGTTCCAAACTGGGCAGCTGGAGAGAGCTAGAAGAAGTCAGGGACTCTGGATGGAGGATAAACAGCAGAGGCTACATGGAAAAACTGTGGTAGACTTCCTCATCTGTAAAATGGGGGAAAGCAGCATCCGCTTACATACCCCATCCATTTCTTGAGGATAAATCAAGGTTGAGCAGGAAAGGAAAGTACTCATTGATGAAGGAATTTGTCTAATGACAGCAGTTTGGAGGTTGCCCAAAGAGGGTCTGGGAAAACCAGACAGGAAGGAACATGCCAATTCCTCTTCCTGGCCCTATCTGTGTATAGGGGGATGGGGGAAGGGGAAAAGGGGGTAAAAAGGAACAGCCAGTACTGGTTTTCATAGAGCAGTGAACGATGTGATATCTTTAGAAGAAAGCCATGTTTCAGTGGGTGCCAGAAGGTAAAAAGAGAGAGAAAGACTTAGAAGGAAGTAGATGGAGCTTGTTAACAATACATTGGGCAGATGACCTTTAGGGCCCCTCACAATTCTTGTTCTCTGATTTTTTAGATTCCATCCTAGAATGGTAATTCCCTAAATGACCTCCTAGAATTGGGAGTGTCTGGTGCCCTTTTTAACAGCCAGATAGAATACACAGAGGCTTTTGTCCTCTTTAGAAGAGACCCAGCTGCCTTGAATCATGGTTGTGCCTTCCTGACTTTGGTTCCTTTCTGTAAAATGGGATGGGTCATTGACTCTCCAGGGGGTGAAATGCCACAAGGTCGTCTTTCTCTCCTTCAAAGGGTGGTAGTGAATGAAAGGATTTGTTTGAATTTATAATTAAAAGAGACTCAGACTGAAATAGAGTCCTTTTATGCCACCCCAAGTTATCCCCCCATCCATCCTTACCATCTGGAATACCTGAACCTCAGAGAGAAAAGCATTTCGATAAATGTTGCCTTATTACAAGAAAATCTCCTATGGAGCACAGTCTGTTTCCCTTCCCCAAGATGAGTGACTTTATAGCCATGTCTGGAGACCTGTGATTTAGATCCTGTCCAAAGGAGGAGGAGGAATGGAAAAACCTGAAATAAACTCCCTAACTTCCCAACATTTCCTTACTTTTTCTTTCTGAATCAGACTTGTACTTTTATAGTTATTCTCATCCAAGAAATTCTGGGAAGTTCCCACAGTCTCAGCCAATTTAGGAGTGTGTAGAACATTATCCAGGGAATTAAAAGATAAAATTTTGTCTTTTGCATGTATTCAGAACGTGATGATACTACCACTGTATCAGTTACCTTTTGAAGGTTGAAGTATATTTTGAGTGCCTCCATAGAGACGAGTAAGGGTAGTATAGGGCTAGTCTATAAAATGTTAGATTTGGAATCAGTAAGAAGTGGGTTCAAATCCTATCTCTGACACTTACCATATAATCAGTTAACCTCTGTCTGTCTCAATTTCCTCATCTGTAAAATTGGAATAATAATATCCAAAACACCTCACTTTGTGATCTTATATGATCATATATGGGAAATTCTTGGGAAACCTTAAAAGTCCTGTATAAAGAGTTATTATCTCAAGTCTCCAGAAGTTTGAGACACGATGTTCTTTTTCATGAACTGTCCAATCTGTAACTTTAAAAGTAGCAGTGACTCCTCACTCTGAAAAAGGGGCAAATGAAGTACAGAATGAGAAAACCGTGGGTATTTTACAAAGAATATGTTCATCTTCTCTATCAACCCACATTCTTCTTCTCATTGTAGCCACAGAAAGTCCGAAAGTCTGCCCTGATTAACCTTACCCAACTCTGCTTATGACTTTGGATCCCTTTAGTTTCCATAAAGTTGGTGTGCTGACTTGGAAAGGAGCATAATGAAATGGAAACAGATTTGGAATTGGGAGCCCTGTGTACAAATCCCAGCTCTTCCACTTAATAGTTCTTCTCCTCCTCCTCCTCCTCCTCCTCCTCCTTCTCCTCCTCCTCCTTCTTGTTCTAGAGGACAATGACATCAGGGAGGTGACACCATAATATATAATTGAGATGGATTTAAGTGAGAGTTGGGCAAAATCAGCAGCCTTACTCTTTCCAGAGCCAGACATAGCTCTGAATTACTGGAGATGTCCTGGATGCAATGGGAGATTCTTACCTTTTTAAATTAAAATCTTTAAATGGGTCTCAGTTTGCCTGAGGCATCACCCATTCAGTGATTTAGATTAAGAAAGAATTGAGGCAAAGAATGACTTCTTTTATTTAATTTAAAAAAATCAATCTAGGAGAGGAAGACCCCCATGATTTTATCAATCTGGGAGAGGAAGACCCTCATGATTTTATCAATCTGGGAGAGGAAGACCCTCATGACTTTAGGAAAACCACATAACTATTAGGCTATATGATCTCTGCAGTCCCTTACAGTTCTCAATATATGCCATGAAATGGAATATGGATAAAAGTAAAGTCTTCTAGGTAGGCTCAAAAAATCAACTTCACAAATAGAAAATGCAGGAGATATAGCTTTGAAAGCAATTCATCTGAAAAATATCTGGTGATTTTAGTGAATTTTAAACTACATTTGAGCCAAAAATAAATGCCACACTATATTTGAGAACACTAATTCAATCTCAGGCAGCATTAGCAGAGATATGACGAGGGAAATCAATGTTTTGCTCTCTTCTGCTTTCATTGAGATACATTTAGAATCGTGGGTTCCCTTCTAGGCTCCATGTTTTAGAATGGCCATTGATTAGCTGAAAATCATCCAGAGAACAGCAAACAGGGTGCTGAAGGGCTCAAGGTCATGGAGATCAGTTAAAGAAACAGGAAATGTTTAATCTGAAAAAGAGAAAGTTTAAGATGAGGAAGGGGGAGTGCTCAAACCTGTTAGGACTATTGATGAGAAAAAATATTAGACTGAACTGGGAACAGAGTGGAGATGTTTCAAAGAGGGAATTTAAGCTCAAAGCTGCACTGATGATTGTCATTCAAAGATGGACTGGTCTGTTTCAGGATTTTCAGGATATTCAGATATCACTGAATATCTGAATGACCACTTGCTAGGTATCTTGTAGAAGGGGTTTTTGTTCAGGCAAGGGTTCGAGTAGCTGTCATCCCAAGATCTCTTCCAACCTGGAGATTCTGTGGGTGACATTTTAGGAAGTTTCTTTGGCCAGGAAACCCACCCTGCTTCTCCTCATGCCCAGCACCCTTCTCTCTGCCAACCAGAGTTCCCTTGGCAAATTGGTGATACTCAGCTGCCGAGGTTAAGTCTTTGTTTGAAGGACAGATAATTAATCCTGCAAAGTAATCCACGTCACCCGTTTTGGCGGATTTATGGAGATAGCCTCTGTCCCTGGGACTCTGCCTCATCATCTTTCATTTCCCAGGCAAAGCGAGTGACTTGTTATATAACAGGCCTCTCTTAGATAAGACTTTTCATTTAGGGGAGTTCTCCAGGCTAAGGGAGATTGATATCCATTGGGCAAGGGCTGGAACCAGCAGCAAAATTGGGGTCAGGGGGGAGGGAACAAAGTCACAGGGAGGGAAGAGACCAAGGGTGGGGGCCAGTTGCCCTTGGCACTGCCTGTATTCTGACCTGGGCCTGTTTTGCCCTTCTTACCTGGATACAGAAAGAGGGTATTTCTTTTTTTTAACTAAAGGTTTTTATTTCCAAAATATACACATGGATAATTTTCAACATTAACCCTTACAAAATCTTGTGTTCCAAATTTTCTCTCTCCCTTCCTCCCACCCCCTCTCCTAGATAACAAGTAATCCAATATATGTTAAGCATGTGCAATTCTTCTATACATATTTCCACATTTATGCTGCACAAGAAAAATCAGATCAAAAAGGGAAAAAAATGAGAAAGAAAACAAAATGCAAGCAAACAACAACAAAAATAGTGAAAATACTATGTTGTGATCCACACTCAGTCCTCTCTCTGGGTGTAGATGGCTCTCTTCATCACAAGACCAGGGTAACTGGCCTGAATCATCTCATTGTTGAAGAGAGCTACATCTATCAGAATTGATCATGGTATAGTCTTGTTGCCATGCAAAATGATCTCCTGGTTCTGCTCATTTCACTTAGCATCAGTTCATGTAAGTCTCAGGGAGTGGGTTTTTTAAAACCTCAGTGTTGTCTTCTGTAAAATTCTTGAGCTGAATAATAATTATTATAATTAGAATGAATAGTAATCACTGAAATATATAGTTTACAAATCATTGGCACATGTTGTCTCATTTGAACCTCCCTAACAACCCTCGTTTGAGAGATACTGCTGGTATGGTCATCCAACTTTTATAAATGGAAAAAAATGAGGTTGATATTGGTCACACAACTTCCCCATGGTCACACAACTAATTATTATCAGAGGCAGGGTTGAATTCTGGCATCAAAACTAGCCCTGTGCTACCATAACAAATCAAAACTGATCCTAATTTATGGCTGGGCCCTCCCCTGGAATGTATAGATGAATGTAATGGGGCTATGGTACCTGGCACACAGTAAGACCTTAATAAATGTTCATTGTTTGATAGAAATCAAAAGAATAATAATTGTTATTGTTGCTGCTGCTATTGTTATTATATTTGTAAAATGTTTAAAACAGTGCCTGACAAAAGAAAGTAAATATTAGCTATAACAATGTTAATAATAAATAGCAATGACTATTATTATTATTTTCTTGATTTCTAGCAGTCAGAGAAAAAATGGATGGAAGAATAACTCCCTTAGCAAGGCTCAGGGAGGACCTAAGATCCTTGTTCCCATGGGTCCCCAGATCCTTTGTCAAATTGGGTGGGCACCAAGGGGCAGGGGTACTAGCTGGCCCCAGGGCTCTGGAATCTAGCCCAATCTATCTGGTTAGGAGGTCTACTGACACAGTTGGACTTTTAGCATTTAGAAACTGCTAAAAGTCCAACTGTGTCAGGTGGCTGAGTCCTCAAACCAGGACTCAAATTTACCCAGTTTTTTTATAATTCTGTACCTGCCTTAAGTTGGGGGTGAGGCAGCCCCCTACACTTCTGGAGTAGGTAAGGGCTGGACCATCATACTGAAGGGCTACAGGGCATCCCCCTGCCTCATGTCAGGGAGTTGAAATTTGTAAACAGTTTGGACTCCCCCCTGACAGACAGCAGAATCTCCTTGTTGAGTCAGAGCAGCCAGTATAAGGGAGCCACTAGATTTTAGAGGACCTGCGTAGAAAGTTGGACTTGGGCCTGGGCAGGAGATACAGGTAGGGATGGAGTCTGGGGAGGGAGGATGGGGTTGAAGTTCTAGGTACACCTCATACAACATGTCAGTCAAAGGCTGCTTCATAGAGAAAGGAGATTGGGAGGTGGATGGTGCCCTGGTCTCTGTCCATGGTGCTGAAAAATCTAAGAAGTGGCCCTTGAGGGCTAATTTTAAAAGCAGGCAGGAGTTTGTTCTCAGCCCATTTCCAAGGTTGGCAGGTATATCTATCCCCTGGATCCTGTTTAACCCATCACACTTCTCCCAGATCAATGTCCCCTCCTCGTGATAATTAAACAGCAGACATCGCCTCTACTACATTCAGTAACGGGGGCATAAAACTTCGACCAGCTAGAAGAGGACTGTCATTTTATCATGAGGCATTTAACCAAAGGGTCAAAGACCCTGAGCCTCTGGAGCACACATCTGGAAGAGGAGATGCTTCTTTTGGAAGACGGCCTGAAAAGGATTTCAGTCTCATTTTCTGGCCCAGCTGTTGTTCTCCTTCCCTTCTCCCTTAAGGCATATTCCAGGCTCCCCCCTTCCAGCGGGGACCCATTCTTATTCCACCCCATCTCTCCTCCCCTGCTGATTCCTGGCATCCCTCATCCTTCATGCTCCCTTCCCCAGAGGCCTGGAGCTCAAGCTCACCTGTTGGCTGAAGGCTGAGCTTCTCCTCCATCACAACCCTTACCCGCCTGCACCCTGGAATGGGGCAAGGCCCTAGGAAGGGCCCCTTCCCCCAAGTGGAGAGAAGTTGTTAGACCCTGAGACACCAGCTTGAGAAGGGTTATGCAGTGGAATGGGTGCTAGCAAGCAGCCAGGATAAACTGGCCCTATGGTAGGCACCCTAGTCTGTGGAAGGCTAGGACAGGCAGCCCCCCATCTCCAGAAAACTGACAGTCTATAGAAGTGATTCTTCCATTCACTGTCATACATCCAGCCAAGACACTGGTCCTCTTCAGCCTCGGTTTCCTGTCAAATGTGAGGACTGAATGGAATGACCTCTGAGGTACTTTCCATCTTTAGGTCTACCTCTGAGGTAGCCACATGAGAGCCGAGTGAGAGAGGCGACAATCTGCATGAACTTGCCAAAGATTCTAGAGAACAAACAGGATCCTTTCCCAATTGACTCCCCAGCCTATCCTAATTAAAGCTCTATGTCATCACGAGGCTGAGAGAGGAAGGGAAAGCTAGGGAAAAGGTCTGCAACAGCTGGTATATTGTCCTGTGGGCCGTACTCCAGTCAATGTCCCAATCCATCCTGTTCAAGCCCAGGAGAGGAGTCAGACAGGGGCCGACTCTCGACAACAGTTCTTGAGGGCCCAGCATAAGCAGAGATAGGTTCCTCCAGATCCTCGGATGTTTTATTCTGAGAACCTGGAGTCAGTCCCCTTCTCTGTAATTTAATTTTGCATTTGGGAATTGGCAAGGGAGCAGAGATGGTAGGGAGGGAAGAGGTAGGTGCAGAGATAGGACTTGAATCACATAATCAAATCTAATAACCAGTGTTGCCAGGCACTCAGAAAAGCATTCAGAGAATCTGGATTTGCAACCTTGCTACTGTATTACCCTGGACAAGTCAACTTCTATTTCGTGAGCCTTAGTTCCTCATCTGTCCGATGGGAACGCTTGTGAACCTTTTTGGGCACTATATGCACCATCCATCAATAAGCATCAATTAAATGCCTACTGTATCCCAGAAAGCAGCCCATGGAGAGAGAGCTGGTCTCAGAATTTGGTTGAGCCAAGTTCAGGTCCCACTTCTGATATAACTTGATTGTGTGACTCTGGGCACATCATTTAATCTCTCTCTGCTATAGGAAACTAGACAAGATGTATTGGGAGAGGGAGTATGGACACTAACTTCCAATGCCAATAGGATGAGTCTCTGGGAGCTAGGTGAACTAGCCTAGGCAAGAAAGAGACTAGGTTAAGGCTACCTGGCCAGTCAGCAGTAGGGTCAGGGCTGTGAAGGGCCACTACTTCTAAACTTATAGGGAGCTCTGTAGGAAAACCTAGGCTAAATTTAGAGAGCATGGAAATGTTACTCTGAGATATCTCTAATAGAACCACAGATATCTCATAGAGTTCTCTGGGAAAAGAGAAACCAAGACTAAATTTAGATTAAACCTAGCCTAATTTAGAGAGTATGGAAATTTTACCCTGAGATATCCCTAATAGAACCACAAATAGCACATATAGTTCTTTAGGAATAAAATTAGACTAAAGCCAGACTAATTTAGAGCACATGGAAATCTTACCCTGAGATACTTCTAATAGAACTACAGATATCCCATATAGTTTTCTGAAAATAGGAAAATCTAAACTAAATCTAGACTAATTTAGAGAGCATGGAAGTGTTACCCTGAGATATTCCTCTGAGAATAGGAAAACCTAGATTAAATTTAGACTAACCCTAAACTAATTTAGAGAGCATGGAAATATTACACTAAGATATCCCTAATAGAACCATAGATAGCCATAGAATTCTCTGGGAATAGGGAAACCTAGACTACATTTAGATTAAACCTAGACTAATTTAGAGAGCATAGAAATCTTACCCTGAGATATCCCTTAAGTAACTACAGAGAACACATACAGTTCTCTGGGAATAAGGAAACCTAGACCAAAAAAAAAAGGAGGAAGATGAGGAGGAGGAGGAGGAGGAAGAAGGAGGAGGAAGAAGGAGAAGAAGAAGAAGAAGAAGAAGAAGAAGAAGAAGAAGAAGAAGAAGAAGAAGAAGAAGAAGAAGAAGAAGAAGAATTTAATAAGTGTAAGCTATATATTTGGTGGTACTGATTGGATAATAGGAAAGTCTGCCCCCTCCCCATGGAGCTCACTCTGTGGCTTGATTGGCCATTAGGGTCCACCCTGCCTAGGATCAATTCTTTACAAGGGGTACTCTGGGAGGCTGGGGGTGACACACTCAAGGTGAAGAGCGGTGTCATGGTTTAGGCACTGATGAACTATTTCTATGATGATAACTGTGTCTGTGGCTGACTCCCTGAACCTTGTCTGACCACATCTATTTCTGAGCTGAGGAGCCCTGACGGAGCACAATTTGATTCATAAATTACCCGGCACAAGGTGTGTGCGATGGGCTCCCCTTCCACAGTTTGTGAAAGTCATCCACTGTGCTTCTGCAGGTCAGGGTAGAGGCGGGAGTGGCTGGCACAAACCACTAAGGAGACTAGCACCAGAGAAGGAAAGAACAGCCAGCATCAGCATTTCCAAAGAAGTAGTGGCTGAAAAAGTAGTGGGAGGAAAAGTAGAGAAAATCTGGCAAGAAAGTAGAATATTGGGAGTCCAGGGAAGTCTCTTATTCTCTTATTGATCCTCACAACAACCTTTGGAGGGTGATGCAATTACTATCCATATTTTATTGATAAGAAAACCAGGATAGACAAAAGGGAAATGACTCATCCAGACATCACTAATAAGGGTCTGAGGCTGGATTTGAATTCAGGTCTCATTGATTCTAAATACCAAAGCTCCAAACACTGTACCACTAACTCAATGAAATGTGCATTGAGATCATAATTCTCTTATCTATCACCTGTCTGTCTGTCTATCAGTCTATCCATCTATCCATATTTCTATTAGTCTGTCTATCTGTCCGTCCATCTATCTGTCTATCTATCTTGTTTATCTATCCATCTTTGTATTTATCTTTCTATCTATCCATTTATCCACCTGTCTATTCTATCTATCCACCCATCCATCCATCTATCTCTCCATTCATCCATCCTTCTATCTATTTATCTATCTATCTAGCATACCAATAGAGAATTACTGTTATAATATATATTATACATATAACATATACATATTTTATATCTTCTGTATGCAGGTATCTCTCAATCAGTAGAGTTGGCAGTTTGCCATAAAGGGCATCTGTGGCTCTGTCACCCCTTCGCCCTGTGCTATTCTCTATTCCCACAGACCTTGGCAGAATAGACCCCTTGTCAGTTTATGGACAGCTGGGAGATGGACGACTCCCTGTGCAGCCCCCGCCCCAACTCCTCTCCTTGAGTACTGGAACATTGTCCCCTTTGTTTTCTTAAATGTCTGCCCTCTCCCCCCACCCCCTATACCTCTCCCCTGAAAGACAAGGCCTTTTAGATCATCAAAAATGAAATGATGCTTATGAGAGGTCTGAGATGACTTTATCAGTGCACGTAAATCACCGTGATCACACAGCTTCTCCAGAGTGCCAAGATTCTGGTGAATTATGGTAGGCACAGGGCTGAGAGGTAGGAGGGGGGATGCTGTACATCGGAACAGCTCCCTGTCCTCAAGATCGAAAAAGTGAATCCCAGCCCTCCCATCCTTAGATCAAACCCCAGTCCATCCCTCAGACCCTGGATCTTTGGGAAAAAAAATGGGCCAAAACTAAAAGAAATCAGGCTCTGATCGGTCTGTGTTGTCATGAAAAGGCAAGCAGAGCTTATGGCTTTGGGTTCAGGTTTGGGCTGTTCCCTTCCCTAGAAATCCTCCATGGCTTAGTAGGGACTTGCTCTGCCCTAGTCCTCCAACTAATCATCCCCTGGGAAACTGCTGGGGTTGGGGTCGGGGAGGAAGATTGGACTGTGTCAAAACAAAGGCAATTAGGTGGGTCCACACACTTCCCAAGGTCGAGGGGGTAGTAGCTCTTCCTTCTTTTGGACACTAGTATCCACCCTCCCAAAGGCCAGACAGGAAGGGGACTAGTTCACCAGCATCAATCCACATGACATTTTACTATTATTATAATAGATCCAGGCCCCCAGTTTGCCAGGGTAGTACCCTTACTTAGCTTCTGTGCCCACAACAGAAACTTCTCTTCCTTAATTCAACTGGATAGGGATGGAGGTGAAAAAAGTCTAATAGATTTCCCAGAACCTAATAGAATAAGAAAAAAATTTAAGGGAAAGGGAATAAGCATTTATTAATCACCTACTAGATACCAGGCACTGTGCTAACATAGTATCTTATTTGATCTTCACAACAACCCTGGAAAGCAGATGCTATTATTATCCTCATTTTATAGTTGAGGAAACTGAGGCAGGCAGAGGTTAAAGGACATATCCAGAGTCATACAGGGATGAAGCCAGGACCGCTGCTCTATCCACTAGGCTACCTAGTTATCTTTTTCCTCTAGTAAAATGTGAGCTACAGAGACACTGGGAGTTTTGTTCTGTTCATAATAGATCATAGGGTTAAAGCTTGAAGGGACCTCAGAGGTCACCAGGTCCATCCCCCTCATCTTACAGATTAGGAAATTCTACTCAGAGCAGTGAAATACTTAGCCGGGAAGTGGTGATTCGAACCCTTTGTTCTTCATGTCTTAAGGACCCTCTGATTCTGGCACCATCCTTACACATAGTAGGAGCACCTGCCATACCATGGCTTTCCCACAACTACCATATAAGCTAACCAGAGCCAGTGTGTATTATCATTCCCATTTTACAGATGAGAACGCTGAGGCTTAAGAATTCAGTGATTTTTCCCATAGTTATACAACTAATACAACTTGGATTTTCTGACTTGAGCCATGCACTCCTTTTCAACACAACTCTCTCTCAGAAAATAAGATACAGAGGCAGCTAGGTGGCGCAGTGGAGAGAGCACTGGTCCTGAGTCAGGAGGGCCTGAATTCAAATCCAGCCTCAGATACTTAGCACTTCTGAACTGGGTGACCCTGGGCAAGTCCCTTAACCCCAGTTGTCTTGCTAAAATAATAATAATAATAATAATAATAATAATAATGAGGTACAACATTTTAAGGTGGTCAGTTCATATAGGCGATCTTTTCTTTAACTCTGCCTATCCCACTTTGCCAGTGAATCTCTGGATTTGTGATCAGAAGAACCAGACCTGAGTCCCGACTGCCATCACCACCTCCTTGACTTGGGCAGCTTCTCTCTAAGTGAAATTTCTTCATCTTTAAAATGAGGGAGGTGGAATGGACGACTTTTGAGGTCCCTTCTGCCAGAACCTCTGAGATCATTGCCCATTTCACTTCCTCCTCCAGCAGGGTATCCCCCATCCTTCCTCTCCGATAAGTAGTGTCTGTCTGTGTGTGTGTCGTGTGTATTGTGTATATGTCTGTATGTGTGTATATGTATGTGTGTGGGGGTTGGTGTGTTGTGTGTTGTGAGTATGGGGGGTGAGGGGTGGGGATGAGTGTGTGTTGTGTGTATGTGAATGTGTGTTGTATGTGTGTGTCGTGTGTGAGTGTGTGAGTGTGTTGTATGTTTGAGTGTGTTGTGAGTGTGTTATATGTGTGAGTGAGAGTGTGTGGGTGTGTTGTGTGGTGTGTGTATGAGTATGTGTGAGTGTGAGAGTGTGTGTTGTACGTTTGAGTGAGTTGTGTGGGGATGTGGTGTGTGTGAGTGTATTGTGTGGGTGAGTTTTTGTGTGTTGTAGGAGGGGTGAGTGAGTGGGGGGGTGTATTTTATTGTGTGTGTGTGTGTGCTCTGCAAACTTACAGCCGCTGCTGCGGCTCACACTTGGCATTTACTACCTTCTATTGATCTTTCCCTGATGTGTGGCTCGTCTCTTCGGCCAGATTCGGAGGCTCTTGGGCACCGGGACTGGGGGTGCCCAGGGGTCCCTTGTGCCCAGCACGGTGACCCGGTGTGATGGGCGTTCGACATGGGCTTTTGGATGGCATTGGTGTTGGTGACCTAAAGAAAGAGCCATTTATTACGGCGATCAAACGCCAATATATTCACACCCATTTAGAAGGCAAGACCCCCAGGGTCATGTCATCTAAACTGGGGCATTCTCGTCTCTACAATAGATAATAATAATGATCAAAACATACGCCCCCCTCGTTGTTTGGGGACAAGAGCTCCAGCTGACCCACAGGCTGACTGCACGTCTCCTTGTCATTAAGTCTACAAGGTCCTCCTCTGACCCAAGTAATCAGTAACCGCCAGCGTTTGCTATTCGTGGTCACTTGGGCCAATAACATCCTGTAAACTGGGGTCAGTTATTAGCAAGTTAGCTGGCCAGGTCCTGTTAGCAGTTCTATTATGAAAGATAATCATTTGTTAGCCTAACTACAGTCCTGGGCTCCCTAAGAAGGATCATTTTAGGAAAATGCTGAGGAAGGCTAGCTTCCGATCAGGAAATGGAGGACCGTGTAATTCATATATATTTGTGGATATCCAAAAATCCCCTCCATTTATCTGGAGGGGAGGTAGAAAGGAAATAATAATTAATATGTAAGTATATTCATATAAAACAAAAATATTACATAATTATAGCAATTATAATTAGTTGAAGGAGAATTCTGTTAATTTAAATAAGCAAATAATTATAGTGTACAAATGAGCTGTATTAGAACAGTCCCTACCTTCATCTGGGAAGCTGATCGTGTTATTCTGTTTTCAGACTTTGTTTCTATTTGTGTTTATATAGGTTTTAATTTTGCTTTTTGGCACCTGGATCTTTCCAGCCTGAAGTGTAGGGTCCATTCTCAAGACTGTTTGGCATGGGAGCTTTTGAGTTGCTCCATTTTCTCCCTGGAAAGGTTTGCTCCTCCTTAGACAGCCTGGTGTCCTCCCCGCTCCCAGGGGCTCATCTTACGGGCACCAGACTCAGAGCAGACACCCTAGGGGTCTTAGCCCCATCCAGAATTCCCAAGCTCAGTGGACCCCACTAGCCTCTGCCTTCCCAATAACAAGGACTGCAGGAATAGCCAGACTGTTTTCTGACTTTGGGCTCATCTCAATTTCCCATGACACTTTTTTTTTAATTTTTGAGATGGGGAGGAGCTAGATGCTCTCAGGAGTATAGGAAACACCTGGTGTGAAAATTCTCTCCAATACAGATCAGTAATTCATATAGAGTATGTAAAGTCAAAAAGAATTGTCAGACCCAGGCCCTGCCCAATAATCCTGAGTATTGCCTGAACCAGATTTAAATGTATTTGGAAAATATTTAACAAAATAAATTAAAATACATCAATACAAGCATCAGTGACATTATATTTTACAATTAAGTCAATATGCAACTAGTGGTGAATTCTTATGTATGGATCAATTATTACCCCCCATCCTCACTCCTTCTATTTTAATTTGACCTCAGCTTTAGGAGACCGAGGTTAAGTGACTTATATGAGTCACAGGTCTTCCTACACAGCATCTCTATTCACTATAGATCACCGTCTTTGGGCAGCTAATATTAATAGTTTGTATGTATATAGATAGAACTTACAGGCTCACAAAACACTTATTTGTCCCTCACTATGAGGCAGGCAGTGAAATTATTTCCATTTTATAGCCAAGGAAATTAAATTCAGAAAAAGTTGTCACTTGACCAGAAATGAACCTACTAAGTACAGCAGACAGCATTTGAACCAAGAGTGTTCTCACTCTAGAAACGAAGCATTTCACACTCTCCTCACAACAGTCCTTGAGACCTGGATTTCTGTTTGTTTTGGTGGCAGAAACTCCTTTTAATCCACACTCAGAGAGCTTGAGGGAGAAAAGTCAGTGAAATTCTCAACCTCCGTCTCCAGCCCCAACTGCAAGTGTGGCTGTAACCCAAGCCTCCATGTGCCATATGTTTCTCATAGAGTTATTGACTCCAGCACAGCCTGTGGACAGCCTCAGTAGCTGGTCCTTTTGTCAGTGGGCAGCTAAATAACAATCTTTAATTTATAAGGCATCTTTCATTGAGCCCATATCTCAAACAGGCTTCCAGATTTAATTATACATTGACGGAATTATATGGCAAGCTAAATTATAGGCCCTTGCTGGATGGTGTTGAGTCTGCAATTGAGCCAGGTAAAAATGCCTGGAAGGATTTGGGTGGGGGAGTGTTTAATGGGATTGAGTTTGGCAGAGAGAAGGAGAATCCATGGCCCTTTGGAAAGAGATCTTAACCCTTTCAGATTCATAGATACTAGGTACCAAGGTTTAAAATAGTCAGAGAAAATCATAGAATGCAAGAGTTAGGAAGGACCTTCCAGGCCATTTAATCCATTTCAAATCTAAATTAGAATTTCCACCTCCAATAGCCATGACATGTGGTTGTCCAGTCTTTGTTTAGGGACCCCCAGGATGGAAAAAACACAAAATTTTTCAGGTAGCCCATTCCACTTTCAGAGATTTATTATTGCAACATGGCTGCTCCCTAGGTCAAGCTGAAATCAGTCACTTCGTTGACCTTCACCCATACTTCTGAACTCTGGAACCAGTCAGTAAGCTTTTTATCAAGCATCTACTATGCAACAGTCATGGTGGTAGGATTATAGAGCCAAAAAAAATTTATACCTTCAAAGAACTCATATTCTATTGGGGGAGAATGACAGGTTCATATATAAATAAATACAAAAAAGTTACAAAATAAATTTTAATATCTGGGAAAGGCCTTATGCTCAAGACAGAACATGAGCAGGGCTTTGTAGTCATTGGGTTTGCCATCCGTCATAGGGACGTGCAGAGAGGACAACCAGGGTCTTCATATGATATGTTCCCTGAGGCAGTGTCAGACTTGCCCAGAAAGAACCCAAGGTGGCTGGCCCAGGGGAAAGACTCTATGTTCTGAGTCATGGAAAATCGTGGCTGAAGGAGAATTTGCACTTAGTGGGCTCTTTTCACTTAGATATTGACACAATAATTAGGCCCCAGGGACATGCTCTTGATTGAGTAGCTCTTGAGATAAATGAGGCAGCTCTATCAATGGGACTCAAGGAGAGCTGGCTGACTTCTGGCCATGGGAGTTTGGAAGAACTAGGTAATTTTAACTGAATGGGAGCAGCAGAAATCAGGTCTTCTATCCCCTTATCTCCTGCCCAACTGAGTCCTGGGAATAAGCCCTGGAGGAGATGGGTGTTTAAGAAAGCATGAGCCCTCAAAAATGAATTAAGGACCAATTTGTCAGTAAACTTCTTGGACTATTTACTACGTATCTTGGACAGGCCATTCTCTGCGCCTCCTTTTCTCCTTCTGTAAAATGAAAGTGTTGAATCAGATGCTCCCTAAGGCTTCTTCCTGCTCAAAATCCTGTGTCATGGTGGACACCTGTAATCTCTACTCTTAGGGAATCGGCTTAGGTTCCCTACTAAGTGAGATTTGGATATGGTGCAATCTTGGGAACAAGGTATCTAAAGAGCCCAGAAAATAGGGCAGGTCAAAGCTCCTATGCCAGCCAGAGTGGGACCAGATCTGTCCATAAGATAGGGAAATAGCATCTAAAAAAACCTGTGATTGTGTTCCTTACAGCTTCAAGCACAGAGTTGGACACACAGTAAATACTATGTGGCTGCTCTGAAGGAAAATTCCAAAATTTTGCAGAGAAGAAAAGAAAGAAGGAAATAGAGATAAGTGGGACCTTTATACTAGATTGACCTGCTTTGAAGAATGCTTCTCCTCCTCCAGGCCAGATCTTGCCCATGCTGCCCATGTGGCCAAGCTCCAAGGGCCCAAGGAGAGACCAAGAGCGAGGGAGCCCTTGAAACTGGCTCTTCTCCAAAGCAGAGGGAGGGGGAAAAGAGAGGGAGAGGAATAGCTGTTAGCCCAATAGAGCAGACAAACCAATTGAAAGCCATCAGCCCGTGTTGCCACACGCACTATCAACCACTCACTAAACGGCTTTTAAACCAAGCCAGACCTCTTCACTGGGTCAAGAAGCTGACAGGGAGATAACAAGGGAACAAGGAATGGAGAAGAGATTTTCCTGGAGATGGGAGGGGGAGGGATGGTGGAGAGGACCAGTGACAGGCCAAGTACATGTCTGAAAGTGGAAGGAGTGAGAAAGTCACGGTGGGAACCTCAGTAAAGAGCTCCTCCTTGTTCCTCTGCCCTCCCCCTGTCTTCCACTCTGTGTCAGAAGGAAGAGGTTTTCCTTTTCTCTCCATCTCTTCTCTAGAGCTCATGCTGACAACTCCTATGAAAACTTGCCCCCTTACTTGGACCCATAGATGGGGACCTAGAAGGATAGTCAACTCTCATTTTCCAGATTAAAAAACAAACAAAGAAATGAACTGAGCACCAGAAACTGAGGGACTCACCACTATTCATACAGTTAACAAGTGGCAAAAACAGAATTCCATCCCAGGTCCCTAGTCCAAAGCCAGCATTCTACTCAGTAGAATTTACTGTACCTGGTACCATGATTCCTTTCCTCCCCAGAACATGGGGTTTCTGTCACAATTGGTTTCCTTCCCTCCCTTTAGGTAGACTTAAGTCTCCCCCATCTTCAAATAAACAAATCCATTTAATTCAATAAACATTTATTAAGCATCTATTAGATGTTTGGCAAGTATTAAGCCCTGGAAACCAACAGACAAACAAAACCCCTCAAATTTGCTCATCTTGGGCCTCCTTTAACTCTCTTGGGACTTCATTGTCTAACATTGTGCCTAAATGGACAACACTCACTGCCTTTACTTCTTGGTCACCAGTCTTCCAATTAGGAGGGCCATCCTCACTGTGAATAGTACAAAGTATTTGTACAAAGTATTTTGTATACATCATCCATTCAAACCTCACAAAAATCAGTAAAATAAACACTACAGGTCTTACTGTCACCGTATTATAGAGGAGGAAGCCTTGTCTTAGAGAAGTGACTAGGTCACACAACTAGTAAATGTCAATCCCCTGTCCCTCCAAACTCCAAGAAAAGGTTTTTTTCTACCTGCCAAATCCCACAATCTGGCTTTTCTCCTCAAGTACTCTTCTAAAATTGCTCTCCATAACTCCTTGCCAAATCCCACAGTCTTTTCTCAGCCTCAGTTTACCTTGGCTTCAAATACTTGATGTGACTAACCACCCCCTTCTCAAAAAAAATTTTCTTTTCTTTTCTCTAGAGGCAGTTAAATGGTGCAGTGGACAGAGCATCACAGACTTGGACTCAGAAAATCTTGAGTTTAAATTTAGCTTCAGACTCTTACCTCAATTTTCTCAATTGTAAAATGGGGAAGGGGTAATGTAATAGCCCCTACCTCCTAGAGTTGTAGTGACAATTAAATGAGATGTTTCCAAATGTTTACTACAATGTCTGGAACATAGTAGGTGCTTAACAAATGCTTATTTCCTTCCTTTTTATGATGGCACAATTCTAGTTATAATATTATATCATTACAGTTCATAAAGCACTCACACCACCATTAGACATGAATTGCTTTTATTTATCACCTCTGTTTTATAGATAAGGAATCTGAGATTCAGGGACATCAAGATCAAAGCTCAGGATTTTAACCCATGTCTTCTAATTCCACATTCAAGGTTCTTTGTCTCGAACTAAAACTGTTTTCATTCTCCCTGACTCCAGTCTAAAAGGTAGATCCACCTGCTCCTCTGACTGTTCCTTCTCTGCCTTCTCTTTCTCTTCAGATCACTCTATCTGTGCATAAAATGTGGAAAACAGGCTCTGACCTTGGCCTCATGAGTAAACAAGTACTGCCTCGTGATTTCCCCTCTCCACTCTGTGCCGGTGACTGTCAAATCGGTGGTCCCAGCTCCAGCACATTCATTTTCACCCAGCTTCCAGTTCCATATCTCCTGCTGCCCACAGGACATTCCCTTAGACTATCTGCCATCACTTCAAACTTCAATACTATTTAGGAATTTATCTAAACCCTTCAGAACAGTTTATATTTTCAGCCTACACTCCCTCGAGCTGTAAAAATAAGCCTCATTGGTTTAATCTCCACTGTTTAAAGTAGGATTTTTTTTTATTCATCCAGAACTTAGCTCTTTCAAGTTTCAAATGGAGAGACTTTCTCTTTCTCATATTTCAGTGAATAAGGTTTTATTTTCCCTACCACATATGTTCTTTGTCTCTGTCTCTCTGTCTCTCTCTGTCTCTCTGTCACTCTCTGTCTCTCTATCTCTGTCTTTCCGTGTGTCTCTGTTTCTATCTGTCTCTGTGTGTGTCTCTCTTTCTCTTTGTCTCTCTCTCTGTCTCTCTGTCTGTCTCTCTGTCTGTCTATTTCCTCTGCCATCTACATATACCCACTTATAACTATTGTTTTAGTTGTCTTGCCTACCTCAAATGCTCAGGCCTCTTGGAGGTAGGGGCAGTTCTGGGAAGAGAAAACCTCCCCTTCCCAAAATGAAGCACCTAGACCCTCCTTGCCTACTTAGTCTCCAGAATCCTTAGTTGGAACTAAATTTTCAGAGACGACTCCCCACACTAAATTCAGCAGAGCATCTTCCTTCCCAGCTATGAACCACTCCTCCAGAGCATCAAGTATCCAAAGGGAAGCTTCCCTTCTGCTCAAGGGTGGATACTGAACATACGAGAGGCAGCAAAAGCAAGGGCACCTGCTGCCACTTCCAGTACCTACCCCCATGGGATTTGGGTAAAGAAAGCCCTAGGCCGGGGCTTGGGAGTATCAACGGTGTCACTTTACAGCTTGGATTGCTACAGGGCCAGCTGCCCTCGGGACAGAACTCCCAGGCATTGAGGCAGGGGGCTGCAATCGATCAAGCTACCCGATCTCTTCAGTCTCCAGAGGGCTGCTTACCCCAGTAGATGAGGCTGTAATCTCACTCGAGCTCTCTGGCCAAGGTTCTGAAAGGAGTCATACATTATAAGACCATAGAGCTAGACCTGCAAGACAGCTCAGAAGTCACAGAGTCCAGTCTTCTCATTTTCAGCATGAGGAAACCAGGGGCCATAGAAATTACGGCTTCTGCAAGGTCACATATCTATTAAGTGACAAATTAAGTGATTGAAACCCAGGTTCTCCGGCTGCAGTTCCAACATTTCAGCAAGGAGGTGTGCTGGAAAGAGCATCAGGTTTGGAGTCAGGAAGACCTGAATTCAAATCCAGCTTCAGACAGTGACACTCTGGGTCAGCCTCAATGTTCTCAAGTGTAAAATGAGGTTAATTATAGCAGCCACATCATAGGGTTATTGTGAGGATCAAATGTGCATTTTGTATATAATTCTTTGAATTTTGTCTCCTTTCTCTTTGAGGAAGGGAACAGTGTTTTGCCCTTTCTGTCTACAGCACTTAGTACAGTGCCTGAAAAATAATAAATGTTTAATAAATGCTTGTTTTTTCCTACCATCCTTCTCTTCTCCCTCCCTTCTATCTATTTTTTTTTGTTTTTTCCTTTCTCCTTTCCTTCTTCCTTTCTTTTTCCCTCCCACTCCCTTCCATATTTCTTCCTTTATCTTTCCTTCCTTCTTTTCTTTCTTACTTTCTTTTTCCTTCCCTCTTTCCCTCCCTCCTTCCTTCTTCTGTCCCTTCCTCCTTTCCTTCTTTCTTTTTCTCCTTCCTTCCCTCCCTTTTTTCTTTCCTCCCTCCCTCCCTTTCCTCCTTTCCTTCTTTCTTTATTTCTTTCCTTCCTTCTTTTTTCTTTCTTCATCCCTCCTTCTTTCTTTCCTCCTTCCTTTTCTCCCTCTTTTCCTTCCTTCCTTCCTCCCTCCCTTTCTTCCTTTTTTCTTTCCTTCATTTTTCCTTTCATCTTTCCTTCCTTGCTTTCTTTCTCCCTTCCACTTTTACTCTCTTCCATATTTCTTCTTTTATCCTTCCTTCCTTCTTTCTTTCCTTTCTTTCTCCCTTTCTCCCTTCCTCTTTCCCTGTCTTTCTCCTATTTTTCTTCTCTTCCTTCCTTTGCTGTGTCCAACAGTTGTTTGCATATACAGAATCATAGAATATCAGATCTAAAATGCACCATGGAGATCATCTATTCTAACCCATTAATTTTACAGATGAAAAAATTGAAGGTCAGAAGGAGGAAGCAGTTTGTCCACAGCTAGTATCAGTCACAGGACTGGAACCCAGGTCTCCTACTTTATATTTTTTTCTGCCATACCTGGAAATATGTTTTCTTTATCAGACCAGGTGGGGGCATGGGGATAGTTTGATGGCAGCTCATCCCACTAATGGAAAAATCACCCAAAATCAATGCCCCTGTCATTATTGGGTAGATAGCATCATCTTCATATACTAAAGATGGTGTTTGGTTTTTATTTCTCTCCCCCTTCTTGTCTAGCCCCTGGGAAGATTATGCATCACCTTTTTCAGACACTCTACGCTAGACATGGTACACAGAAAATTAGACTCAGATCCCTGCCCACTGTGGGTGAGCAGGGTAAGGGCATTCAAATATGATTTTTAAAATGGCCAAATACACAAAGTAGGCTGGGCAGAAAGCTTTCTCCTAGGATGATTTTAGAAAGGCCTGGAGAGACTTGCATGAACTGATGCTGAGTGAAATGAGCAGAGCCAGGAGATCATTGTACACGGCAACAAGACTATACGATGATCAATTCTGATGGACATGGTTCTTTCCATCAGTGAGATGATTGATGGCAGTTCCAATGGTCTTGTGATGATGAGCGCCATCTAGAGGACTGTAGGAACTAAATATGTATCACAACATAAGATTCTCACTCTTTGTTATTATTCACTTGTATTTTGTTTTCTTATTTATTTTCTTTCTTTTTTTTATCTGATTTCTCTTGTGCAGCAAGAGAATTGTATAAATATGTTTATATATATGTATATATGTGTATGTATATATATGTATATATATGTATATATATATATATAGGATTTAACTTATATTTTAACATGTTTAACATATATTGAATTGCTTGTCATTTAGGGGAGGGGGTGGGGGGGAGGAGGAGAAAATCTGAAATACAAGGGTCAGTATTGTCAAATTATCTGTGCACATGTTTTGAAGATTAAAAGCTTTAGGAAAGAAAAAAAAAAGAAAGCTGGAGCTCATTTTCCCCAAGACGATAAACACTTTGAAGAAAGAGACTGTCTCCTTTATCAAAATCTCTCCAGTGCCTCGCACATTTCCTGGCACATAATAGATAGCTAATAAATGTTTATTGATTAAGTGACTGATTGATGGAAGTTTTGTGTTATTACATTCATGTTAAGGGTTGAGCGTATTTCAGGGTGGAAGTTAGTTAAGAGACTAAGCACCTTCCTCTTCGAGGATATCTGTCTCTTCTGCTCTTGACATTCTGAGAAGACTTCATAGAGAAGTCGGGGATTTCAGAGTCTATTAGTGACATAAAAGAGATGACTTGGAGGGACCCAGCATAATCCCATTCTCTCTCTCTCTCTCTCCTCTCTTAAGGAATCAAAAATAGCTTAGTGCTACTTGAGAAAGTTCATTCCCAGTGAGGAATTCCAACCTCAAGTGAGAGATTCCATCCCTCAATGTAATTCAATGCTCCAAACATTTAAGCCGATATTATATGTTAAATGCCATGGTCTCTTCCCAGGCTGAGGAGGAATCAGAGAAAAGTCTGAGCCCCAAAGCATCCCCAAGTTGAACCGTGCTTGTTAGTCTCCTTTCAGGGGATTTCTTCTCCCTCTTGGCATGGGGCATCAGTCCACTCTGTCGCCTCCCAGAGCCGCTGGGCTATTATTCATGCCAGTTCATTAGTGGTGATAATCTGTATATGACAGCCCAGTGGGTGTGATCGAATGGCCTGGGAAGTTATCCCTTTCTACTGGACCGATGATTGTGGCTGTGGCTGGATGGCTGGTGAACTCTCCTGATTCTGAAGTGTCAGAAATTACCAGTCATATGTGAAGGACAGATGTAGGATGTGGAGGAGTGGGTATGGGGGAGTCCCTGGGGGCAGGTGGATGTTGACAGAGACATCCAGAGGGGAGGATGTGGGTGTGTGGGGAGAGCTGTGGGAAACATGGGGCTGTGTGTCTTTAAGATGGGGAGTGGATTGTGTCTGTGAGGGCTCCTGTCAGAGCAGCCACCCCTTCCTCAGCCTCTAAGGTAAAGAATAAGGTCTAAGAGCAAGCCATGTTAAAGCAAGGTCCCCAACCAGTTCGGCAAACATTGATTATACCAGTAAATCTCCCCTCCAAGGGGCCCAGGACGCAGGGGAAAGGACCTTGTTTGTTCAGCTGGTATCCTGTTGTACAATTTTATTAATAAAACTCAACCTCATAGGCAGGGAGTCACTCTTGGGCCTGCGCCCTAAGATAATTAATTAATTTGGGTCTTCTGGGGACTGGAGTCACCTAAAAGAGAAGATATGGCACAAGATTTTAATGGCATTTTGGGGGGGTTATTGGGGTTTTTTTGGAGGGGACTTCTTAAGGTCTTGGACTAGGAGACATTCTAGGTTCCCCTACTTGAAGAATTCAGCTGATGTTCCGCCCAGATATCCTCCTATCTCAGGTGCTTCATCCCCAACTGTAGAGTACCTGGATGAAGTTATCAACTGTGGGCAGCCTTTCTTTTCTTTTCTTTCCCCTTTATTTCCTCCCATCCCCAAACCAAGAGAAAAATAATCCAGTCCCTGTCCCCAGCCTGAAAAAATCCCAAACAATGTTATTTATATCTTGGGAATAGAAAGGAAGAGAGACAGAGGTGATGGGCTTACCATCCCGGGGCCTTGTCAACTCCTTTTCCTTTCATACATCTCCAGATCTGGGTCACTCTCCCCTCACCTCAGCCTCCCGGTTTCTTCCGAGACTCATCTCAGATTCTCCTTTCTGCAAGAAGACTTTCCTGCAATGTTCTCAGATTCCTGCTCTGCAATCATTTTCCATATCCATTCTGTATATTATATGTGATTTTTTTCTATGTTGTCTCCCATTAGAATGTAAGCTTCTTGAGGGTGGGAGGAGGGGTTTTTGCCTTGTATCTCTAGCACTTAGCACAATGCCTGGCACATAGTAGGTGCTTAAGAAATGCTTGTTGATTGACTGATGTCGTATGCAAAGATTTCTCAACTATAGCTGGGACTTAAATTGAAATCTAGATCCACTCCGTGGTCATAGAAGCCCAGAGCTCCTTAAGGCTGCCCCTGACTTTGAGATTATTGGAGGATAATCCTGAGCATCCCTATGAGTCCCCTTATAGGAGGGCAGAAAGGCTTCCTTTGATCCCAGCTCTTTCCATGATTCTTTAACTTAGGGCTCCTGTCTAAGGAGTAGCCACTTAGAAGAAAGATTAATATGTCCTTCCAGGTCTGAAGAGAGTGGACTTGGAACCATGGGTGGAATTTTCAAAGAAGCAAATGTAGGCTCGATATAAAGAGAAATTTCTCAGCCATTAAAGGTGTTCAGTGGGCTATCTCAGGAGGAAGGGAGCTCCTCCTTCTTAAAATAGATCTCTGGATATCATAAAGATTCTTGGGACAGTTAAATGGCATAATGGATAGAACACCAGCTCTGAAGTCAGGAGGACCTGAGTTCAAATCCATCCTCAGATACTTAACACTTACAAGCTGTGTGACCCTGGGCAAGTCACTTAACTCCAATTGTTTAGCGGAAGGAAGGAAGGAAGGAAGGAAGGAAGGAAGGAAGGAAGGAAGGAAGGAAGGAAG
>JAJPUD010000281.1:355883-385870 GCA_023553655.1 Myrmecobius fasciatus
AGAGAGAGAGAGAGAGAGAGAGAGAGAGAAAGAAAGAAAGAAAGAAGGAAAGAAAAAGATTCTTGGTCAGGTACAGTTGGGAAGTATTTGACCTTTTTGGACTGATGTGATTCTGTGACTTGTGTGAGCAAAGGAAAGAACAACAAAGTTCTGTGTGGTCTATCAAATGAGACTTTAAAAACTAGAAGGGACAAGTTGGAGAATAGTGAGAAATAAAGTTTATAGGCAAGATGGGGCCCAATTATAGAGGGCCTGGAAATCAAATAGAGTTAGCTAACTTTGATGGTAAAAGCATTAGGGAGCCACTAAAGGTTGTAGATCCAGAGAGTAACCTAACTTCATTATTTTTGTAGGAAATAAGTTTTCCCATGCTCCAATGAGCAGCAGAAATCACTTCCTTGTCCGTAACTCCCCATCGAGCTGAGTTCAGTGTCTTTTTGCTTATGTTATTTGGTCTTTTTTTTTCTAGGTAACACCAACAGCATCTTTGCCCTGGACTACATCAGTGGGGCACTAACCCTGAATGGTGTGCTGGACCGGGAAAACCCTCTCTATAGCCACGGCTTCATTCTCACAGTAAAGGTAAGAAGAGCTATTCCCTAGCCTGGGGTGACAATATCGGAGTCCCCTTTCAACTCGAGGGCCAACCAGTGGAATAAAGGGGGTATACCTCAGAACAGTGAAGTTGGCCTAAGTCCCCTTTAGCTTCTTGGTCTGAATCCAATCTCAGAATTATCATACAATTTGGGCAAATCAACAAGTCTTTTTCTTCTTTTTAAATTCCCAGAATTGTGATTTTATTTCTATAAGGAATTCCTGGATCAGAACTCTTTCATCCAAAGCAGTCTGCACTGAGATGTCTATTTAGTCACTGAGGCCCTCCGATGTGTGAGAGATCCTGCCTGAGATACTTGGCAGCCAGGCAATTCAGAAAGGACATTTCACTCATCTCAGCCTCAGTTTCCTCAAGCATGAAGTGCAGATAAAAAGAATATCTCCTACCTCATCAGGGTGTTTTGAGAATCAAATGAGATAATATATAAAAAGGAGTTTGCAAAATATAACACATTTTATATAAAGTCAAGCATTCATTAAGTACTTATTAATTATTAAATGATCATATTTTAATTTAATTAAAATATTATAGAAATCATTAAAATTATTATTGTGGATATTATTTTGCCACACTACTCTCAAGGCAAAGCTTGCTGATTTTTAAAAATTTCTTTTGCGAGGCACTTGGGGTTAAGTGACTTACCCAGAGTCACATAGATAGGAAGTATTAAGTGTCTGAGATTGCATTTGAACTCAGGTCCTGACTCCAATGCCAGTACTCTTTTCACTGTAGCATCTATATATTTGTTGATTTTTGAAAAAAAATTAATATAGAAAAGTCTATTTGAAATTTGTTTTAATACATTTATTTAAATAATAAATTAAATAAATTAACAATTTATTTAATTGACCTTAAGTTAATTAAAGTTAAGTTTTTCTAGGTATGGTTTTGCATTATATGAAGCATTTAGTGTCAAAATAGTAAAAAAAAAAAAAGATTTTGAGAAATTGCAATGTGATACTTTTCTCCAAATATTTTAATTTACATAAATGTTTAAAAATATACATTAAATGCATCTTTCAGACGCGCTAAACTTTCTATAATCTCAATACCAGAAAAGATATAGAATAGATTTCACAGATGAGGAAAAATCTAGTTCGTCTATAATACTTTGCTCACCATTTACAGTTTTATTACATGAAATGTACATATTGACTTTAAAATCCTAACTTCTGAGCTCCAGACTATTTACTGATTTTTTAAAAAGGAAGAATAATGAGCCAGCTCTGGTACAATAGAAAAAGTATTAGATTTGGGCCCAAAAGACTGGAGTTCAGATACAGGCCGTACCACTGGGGGGCTGTGTAACACTGGCCTCCCGCCTTCTCTCAGCCTCTAAGAGGAGGAGGGCCAGGATGTATGATCTCCTGGTCCTTTCTGTCTATACATGTGTGAACCTGAAACAATGATCATTTTTAAAAGATTTTTTAAAATTTTGAGTCCTTAGGAAGAGTGATTAAATAACAACAATAATAACTAGCATTTACATGGTGGTTTAAGGTTTGCAAAGTACTGTGCAAGTATTCTCTCATTTGAGGAAGAAAATAAAGGAAAGTTAAAAGAGAGAGATGGTAGAGAAGGGTAATTGTTACCTTGGGCTACGGGGGGCCTGGGAGAGGCCAGTGAGACCAGTACAGTCCATTTTCTGACATTTAAAGCCCCTCACAGCCCAGTCTAGTATACTCTATTTTCTCTTACGTCTCTGTTTCTGTCTCTCTGGGTATCTCTCTCTTTCTGTTTATATGTATATATATATATATGTATATATATATATATATATATAAAATGTGTGTATGTGTATATATATATGTATATGTATACATATATATATGTACATAGCTCATGAGAATATCAGCCCCTTGGGCACAGGGATTATTTTTATCCTCCTTTGGATCCTTGGTATTTAATAGACACTTGTTGACTGACTCATTGACTGGCTATACAATTCCTCCCAAGACATCAGTAAGACTTTATTAAAAGTCCTCCCATGAGAAGGAGCTCCCACTTCCCTAGGCATCCCATTCCTTTCTAGATAGCTCTCACTGTTAGGAAACCTTTTCTTATGTTGGGCTTAAATGTGCCATTCCCACTCATTGCTCTTTGGGGTACAACAGAATGAGTAGTTCCCTTTTCCATATGACAAAGGAGAGAGAGGGAAGAGGGGAAGGGGAACAAGCATTTATTAAGTGCCAGCTGTGTGCCACACAGTGGCTGAATGCTTTTCAAATATTATCTCATTTGATTTTCGTAATGGCCCTGTATAATTACCCATTTACAATTGAGGAAAGTGAATTATTCAGAGTTCAGTGTAAGATTTAATTTTATGTCTTCCTGACAAATGAATACTCCAGCCCTCTCTTCTCTCCAATTCTTTCAACCACACTCATCCGGCACAATCTCCAAATCCTCGGTGGCCATGGTCACTGCACCCTGGATGCCCTGTCTGCCCTAAGAGATGCCCAGGAGGAGACCCAACGGTCCTAGTGCAGCTGACCTATTCAGGAAGCACAGTGAGAGCTGCCCGCCTGCTCTGCCCTCAACTCCAACCCTTTCTTAATGGAACCCGAGGGCAGATGAGAGGCTTTTTGACGACCATATTGGACAGTGTTCTCTTACTCAATTCAACAAATACCCCTCAGACACCTACTAAGCGCTGACACTGGCAGTAACAAAAACAATATACTTCTTACCTCCAGAGAGCTTGCAGTCCCTTAAAACACTCAATTTTTTTCAGACAAATTGCTATCTACTTTGCCCCATTTCTGCCTCTGAGCCCCTCTCAGTCATGTGGTGTAATGAATAGAGTGCTGGGTCTGGAGTCAGGGAGACCTAAATATGGCCTCTGACACCCACTAGTGGGTGAGTCACCTAGTCTCTGTTTGCCTCAGTTTCCTCATCTGTAGAATAGGATGTTTAAAGTTAGGGTTAGAGTTGGGGTGCATTTAGGCTTAGGGTTAGGGTAGGGTTGGAAGCATTTTAATAAAGTTGCTTGATTTATAGGATCAAAGTTCTCAGCAGTATCCCAAGTACATAGCAAACACTAAGTAAATGTTATCATTGTTATTACTAATAACTTGTTGCCAAAGGAAACAAGTTGCCACAGTCTGAGCAAAGCTTCATGAGATGGCCGGAGGATCAGGAGCAAAGACTCCTGGGGTCCTTGGTGACTAGGGGCAGTAAGTTGGAGGGTAGAACAGCCCAACCCCCTCCCCACTCACCCAACCACCCGTCCTCTGTTCACAACCTTCTTTTTAATTAAAATCAATATGGAGCTGGGTTTGTGGCTGGGAAAGCCATTTAGGAGTATGGATCCAGCCCAGGCTACAGGGGTCCCAGGAGCTGGTGTGAGAGGAGCCATTGATTGAGGAAAGCAGGTGGGGGGGAGCAGGCAGTCAGGAAGCTCTGAGCTCAGAAAGTAACTGTGTTCTAGCAGGTTGGAAAGGACAACTAGCAAAATTACTACACTTAACCTCAGTCAACAAGGCCCTCTGCTCTTAGCCAGAAGTCAATAAGATTCCTCTGCTCTCGCTGCCCTTCCTGCTGGCTCCCCCTCTCCCATCATAACACCTTAACTATTTAACTCAATGAAGAAAGAAGTGGTTGGATTGCTTGAGGGGGAATGGAGGCTGAAAAAGAGCCAGGGTTTGGGGAAATGCTCTTTTTTCCCCAAACTGTTGCAACAAATCCTCTCTGTGCCCAACCCTTCCCCAAGGGTCCTTCACTGCATCCCATTATCTTCTTTCCTCGGGGTCTCTCAGTTATTCCTGTTCTATGGTATCTGAAACTATATAGCAGGATTCTTTCATCACTCCCTGATGCCAGCAGACCTTAGCATAGCATTTGACTGTAGTAGACATTCACTGAAAAGTGGATTGTTGGTGTGTCCGTGCCTCAGTTTCCACATCTGTCTTTTTGGATAGCTCCCCTTCCTTGATCCCAAATGGACCCTTATCTATGCCCTCTCCCCCTTTCTTCTCCCTTCCTTCCCTCCCTTCTTCCTCCCCGTGGCTAAAATGTATTTTCTCTGGCACTCAGGGCACAGAGCTGTATGATGACCGAACCCCATCAGATGCTTCCTGTATCACCACCTTCAACATCCTTGTCATTGACATCAACGACAATGCCCCCGAGTTCAACAGCTCTGAGTACAGTGTGGCCATCACTGAGCTGGCCCAAGTGGGCTTCGCCCTCCCCCTCTTCATCCAGGTGGTGGACAAGGATGAGGTGAGTCCCGTGGAACCGATCCTGACCATCCCCCAAGGCCTCCACATGAACCATATTGCCTGGATCCTTTAGTCACCATGCTGTGTCTTACCATGAGTGGGTTATTGGCTCTTTCTGGGATTAAGGTTCCCCATAAATAAAAGAGGGATGCTATTAGGAAGATAAACACAACCATGTACTGCAACTTTACCAGGAAACACTATTCCTAAATTTCAAGGGTGTTCTCCTAACTGGAAGAACACAATGTATTATGAAAATGAGAAGCCTTTTATTTGCTTGGGAAATGGTGGGCAAACACTGGGTCAGAACCCTCTGTCTTTGTTCCAAAGAGGTCTAAGCCTGCTGCAACCCAGTCTCAGAACCTTGGGGTGGTGTGTGGACATAAGGGACAAGCAGAGCTCCCTTAGCTTGTTTCAGGCAGCTGCAGAACAGGCGGGTTCCTGGCTCAGTTTAGAACCATTGCTCTTACCTGTAGGTACCAGAAATGGGAATTGCTAGGTTCTGCTCACTGGTTTTGGCCGCTCACTGCCCTTGCTCCCTTCACCCCTTCCTGAGAGTCCGTACCTTAGCTTCTGCCGCAGCTGGAGTCCCTTTGCCACCATTGTTAATGGGACTTTTGTTTATTACTCTGGCTCTTGGGCCATTCCACTGAGATTCCATTAGATTTTCCAGCCTGAGGTGATGCTCTCCAATTACTTTTCTTGTGGGCTCCTGTTATTCTTGGCTGGCTTTTTCCCTCTGCTCTCTCCTCCCTCTTCCTCTTGCCCTCTACGGCATCTGATTATCAGACCATCTCCCTCCACCCCCCACTCCCTGGCCACCACCATTAACCCTTTCTTCCCACAATAGGGGCTTCTACCCAAATAGCTCAATCCTCCATTCCCACCTGTAACAAGCCCAAACAACATATCCCACATGGAGAACCGTGCCATTTCCAGGCCAGAAGAAAACTTTCCCCCGCCCCACTTCAAAGCTCATAAGTCCATCCCCCTACCTAGAGAAGGGACAAAATCATTTGCAAAGGGATGATGACATGCAGAGACAGGCAGATCTGTTGAGGCTTCTGAATCACAGACAGTTGAGCCCTATTCAGTGCCAGTCCTAAGACTGGCAGACCCCTGGGATGCCTAAGGAAGGTCAAGCAGCCCAGGTTAGAAAAAGAACCCATTAAAGTTTCCATGATGATCAGGCCCATGAGCAGCTGCTGTTCATCCAGCAAATAGAGAACAAGGTAGAGAGACTCAACCTTTATTTAAAAAGAAAAACAGTGAATAGAGCACCAGCCCTGAAATCAGGAAGACCTGAGTTCAAATTTGACCTCAGATACTTAATACGTCCTAGCTGTGTGACCCTGGGCAAGTCACTTAACTCCAATTGCCTCAGCCAAAAAAAAAAGGAAATAAATAAAAAAGAAAAAGAAGCATGGTAATGGTCTGGGGACTGTTGTAGCAGAGAGAATGCACTGGGTTTGGAATCTTGGATTTGAATTTCCACTCTATGTGGCTCAGAACAAATAAAGTAGACAATATGGAATTCACCGTTAATAAGCCAGATGGCCCCGAAGGTCCTTCCACTTCTCTTCTGGAGCATTTGCATAAAGGAATCACCATAGCTCCCTCAGTGACCCATCATCATCATCATCAAACACCTTTGCCTGCTGACCACTTGTTCTGTAGAACTCTTTGGGAGTAGTAGAAGTGGTTAAGAAAGGGTTCCTGCCCATGTGGAAAATTATTGAGAAGAAGGGACTTACACTTGCAAAACTAGACTTCAGGATGCTTGTGATCAATGGATGCTGTGGAGGTCACCTCAGGATGGGCTCAGCAAGATGAGTTCCATGGAAGGGATGGCATCCTCGGGAGGGATCTTGGAATGGGCAAAAGTGCAAAGGAAGGAAATTGCAGTTCAGTTCCACAATTTAGCATCTACTGTGTTAGATTCTAGGAATACCATGTTGAAAAATGGCCCACTCCCTACCTTCAAGGAGTTTGCAGGAAACCATAGAGGTCAGATTTGGAGGAAAATAAATAAGCAAAAAAGTTTGGCTGAAGTTTTGGTTTTTATTGGGAAGGAGAAGAATGAAATTTAGGGGGCAGATGGGGGAAAGCATCTGAATGTCAAGTGCTTTTTATTCTAGAGGCAGTTGAAAAGCCAGGGCAAAATCAGCAGAGTTTCTCCTCTCCTGAAATGGGTGAAGCAAGAAGCCAGCTTCTAAAACTAAGCTGGATTACCAGCCTCAGTGAAATCATCCTGAGGTCAGTTTAATGATTTCTCCAGATCCAGTTGTTACTGGCATCTCCCTTGCACTCTCTCTCATCTCCTGTTCCCTTTGCTGGGGAAGGACAAGATCTCTTCCCCCTGAACTCCAGGTGAGGTTGGCACCTCGGATCCTGCAGAGAGGTCACTGGCCTGTGCTCAATCTGTTCCCAACCTAAAGCCTGACAGAGTATGTCAATTCTTAACCTGAATTAATATATTTATTATAATAATTCTATTATCACATAAATATGTTTGATATTATTATTAGTTATGTTATTATGTATTATATATAACAATATTATATATTATATGCATATTTTTATTTATATATTTTATATAAATATATTGATTATATAATCAATAATCAGTTGTATTAATTATATAAACATTAATGTATTTAACATATTTGTCTATAATTTATCTATTAATTGTATAAAATGAATACCTCTTAATATATTTAACTATTTTTGAGCTATTTAACTGTATTTCAATAGAACTGGTTTCCTTTGTATTCCTACATTTTTTATTTTATGCATGTACAAGGATGGTCCTTAAAAGGAGTCCCTAGGTTTTACTAGGCTGCCATAGGGATCTAAAATGTATAAAAGGATCTCCTTTATAAATAGTCCCAACGAGTCATCTCATGCTTCTGTCTGATAGACTCCAGCACAATGGAATCCATCACCTCCCAAGGCTGCCTGCCATTTTGGAAAACCAGCTCATTATATATAACACAATTTACATATATTATCTCTTTGACCTTCACCCGCTGAGATCTAGACATCACTCATTATCTTCATTTTACAGAGGAGGAAACTGAGCATGGTTAAAATTAATTGACTTGCCAAGGAGCAGCTAGTAAGTGTCTGAAGGCAAATTTGAACTTGGCTCTCTCTGACTCTGGTCCTGGGTTCTATCCACTTGAGCTCAAAGGGATGTCAGAGAGCTCCTCGTGCAGTGCTTTCATTGCACAGACAAACTATGGTGGGGTGACCAGTCCAAGGTGACATGGGCCATAAACCTCAGAGATGAGACTGGAGCCGGGTCCTGAGTCAGAGTGGCTCTTCCCACGATGTCACGCTGCTTCCTGGCTTCTTTTGCCAAGTCTCTCCTCCTAGAAGAGCTGGATGCCCTCAGCTGGGGCTGCACGAGTAACTTTCCTGCCCTTATTCTCCTGTCCTGAGACTACAGCAGCGGCAGGGAGGGCAGAGAGGGAGCCCACTTACAGTCCATCCATATAATGCAAGTCAAGATGCAAGAAACCCCAAGGTAAACGTGCCCATAACTCACTGCCATGAGCCACCTTGGCCTTTTTCTTGGCAGAGAGCTAATGGTAGTGGTGGGCTGGACTCCTCAGCCTGCTGCCATCCTTAAAGTTCTCTCAATGCCAGTGTTAGGCTGGGGGGAGGGGCCACTAGCCCTTGCCTCCTTTCCCCAGGATCTTAATTTTCTTGGATCTGTTCTGTTTTGCCTCTTGGGCCTTCTCTGGGCCTGCTGCCCTCCTGCCCTCTCCTGCCCCACTGGGAACAGAACTATTCACAATAACATTCTTTCTCAGCTGAACCGCTGGCGATAAATGCCGTTCTGCCTGGGTGGGGTATGGATTATTGCTCCTCTTATTATTGTTTGCTTTAATTATCCTGGAATCAACCGAGAGTGAGCACAAAAATGGACAGAGGCAGAGTTGCCTAGTGGACAGTGTCCGGAGGACCCAGCTTCTAATTTTGCCTCAGATCATAGAGTCAGTGGGTTTGCCATGTGGCAAGGATGGGGGTGACATGACAGCTCTCTGAAATGTAGAAGACCAGGTGGGAAGAGGAGATGTAATCTTGGGAACAGTGTAGATCGACCTAAATCCTACAGGATGAGACAACGTGGATGGGCTATGATCTGCAACTGTGGAGGAAGAGTCAGAATTCACAGATCCATTTTCTTTGTAGATATTCTATCTCCATCAAACTGTTGATTCCATGTGGACAGGAACCAGATTTTCATCTAAGTTTTATATGTTTTGCTTCCATTTAGCACAGTTTTCTGTGCATATAAGATACTTAATGAATTAAAATTAATTTATGGAATGAAAAAAAAATTGCCTCAGATAACTTAAGGACTTTGTGGCCCTAGGCAACTTACTTATTTAGGCTATGTGGACTCATTTTTCCTCATCTGTATAATGAGAGCCCCTGCCTCATACGGGTGTCATGAGAATCGATGAGATGCCATGGGCAAAGCATTTTGCAAACCTGAAAGCCGTGTGTAATTTTCTCTTGTGGGTCTTGGGCAAGAACCATGGCAAGAATCAGGTAAGAATGGAGCAGGTGTGAGGCAGGGACAGGAGCAGACAGAAATATGAGAACTCTGTGCTAAAAATGTAGAACATGTGTCTATTATCCATTGCTTTATATTATTTCTTGGCTGTTCTGTTCCATTAGTTGATATAATTGAAACATGACTATTTAACCCCTACAAAATCTGGGAGGCAAGAGAAATATCTAAAGTTTATTTAAGAAATTTCCTTTCAGGGGGCAGTTAGGTGGCGCAGTGGATAGAACACCAGCCCTGAAGTCAGGAGGACCTGAGTACAAATTTGGTCTCAAATAGTTCCTAGCTGTGTGACCCTGGGCAAGTCATTTAACCCCAATTGCCTCAGCAAAAAGCAAAAAGAAAAAGAAAAAGAAATTTCCTTTCAGGAACTCAGCACATGTACGCACGTGTGTGTGTGTGTGTGTGTGTGTGTGTGTGTGTGTGTGCATATGTTTATCCAGAAAGAGAAATCGAACCGCATATATAATATATATACATATCTAGTTCAATCTGCATTCAGAATCCATAGTTCTTTTCCCTGGATGTGAATAGCATTTTCTACCACAAGTCTTTTGGAATTATTTTGGATCACTGTATTGCTGAGAAGAGCTTCGTTCATCATAGTTGCAGTTTCCCTTCTTTATTCATGTTCTCCATCCTCCCTGCCTCGCCAGTGTTCTGGCCACTGTCCTTCAGAACAGCATTAGGAGGCAAGGCAAGCAGTGTCGGATCATCACCCCCTCCACAGAGAACTAGAGCCGAGGTTCCATAGATGCTCCCACTCTGAGAATGGGAACTGTAGCACAAAGAACTTCTGAGCTTTTCTAGTCCAGACCCCAGACTCCTCAAAAGTCTGTCTTTAAATCAGCCAAGACAGGGAAGTGTTCTTAACTCCTCCACATCGCCAGAGGAAGAGATTTCACAGCCTCCCTTGACTGCTCCCATTGGGAAGATCTTCCTCCCATCTAACCTAAAGTTTCTCTTAAAGCTTCACTCTTTTCCCTTTTGTTTGTTCTTAATGAAGGCTTAAGCCCCTGTTTCCTGACTAATGAACTTTTAAAAACCCAAAGGTTTTTCTGAAATTATCCTTAACATAAATGAAATTGTCCTAGCATCCCATCCTCCACTGATAGAAATACTATACTTCCAAAGGTCAAGGTCTAACAGAGTGTGGAGAGGGCCATGAAAAGGGGAGGTGAGCTCTTTCAGCCACTGATCTTGGCATTCTGGGGCAATATGCCCCAGTCTCATTCAGATGCCCACAAAGGCCAGATGGCTTAGTGCTCGGCTCTTAACCAGGCACCCACCAACCCAGGGAATCCATGGGTTTGTTTCAGAAGGTCCATGAACTTCAATGGGGAAAAAAGTAATTCTTATTTTCACTTGCCTCTAAGTAAAATTTAGCATTTCCCTCAAATATCTGAAAATGTGAATCTGAGAAGGGACAAAAAGCTTCATGGAGCACTGACAGAGGCATCTGTGACACAGATTATGCACAAAAGGCTCAGAATCTTTGGTTTAATGGACTGAAAACTGACCCCAAATTCAGAGACCTAGAGTCAAGACTTAGTTCTACTGCTCACTAGTTGGGTGTCTGTGTAAGTCACATTTCCCTCTCTGGGACTCAGTTTTTCCATCTAGAAAATGGAATAATTGCACTATAATGATTTCTAAGGTCCCTTTATAAAAATATCTATAACTTGAGGGAAGCTAGATGGTACAATGGATAAAGCACAGTTTCATCCTAAGAGAAGCAAAGTTCAAATTTGGCCTCAGACACTTACTACTTATTAGCTGGGTGATTGAGTCACTTAACTCCAATTGCTGCCAAAGGAAGGAAGGAAAAAGAAAAAGAAAGGGAAGAAAGAAAGAAAGAAAAAGAGAGGGAGGAAGGAAGAAAAGAAGAAAGGAAAAAAGGAAGGAGGGAAGAAAGAAAGGAAGGAAGAGAAAAAAAAGAAAGAAAGAGAGGGAGGAAGGAAGGAAGAAAGGGAGGAAAGAAGAAAAGGAGAGAGAAAAAAAAATATGACTCCAAAAGATCAGGAGAGAAAATATATACCATCTCCTCTAAGACCCACTCCTTGACCCTAATTTTTCACATATGAGCAACAGTAAAACTGCCTCAACTACCCTTTTCATCCTTCCTCAGGAAGGAGGTCTGGTGCCATCTGGGGCCCTCTGTGTATTTTTCCTGCCAGCCCAGGAATGTGACTTTTTATTTCTGTCTTAATACCTTCTTCAAAAAGGTTCAAAGGTGCTTTCTAGCAGTGTGCCATTTGTAAAAAACCACTTGGAGGATAGAAGATAAGGCGGAATCAAGGAAGCAGAGCCATGAGAAGAGAGAGGGGAGATCCCAAGTACAAAAAGAAATGTAGTCATGAAGTAGCAGAATTTCAGGACTTAAAATGGAAGTGACCTGGAGGTCATCCAGCCCAATCTCCACTTGTGCAGATGAGAAAAGTGAAGCTCGGAGAGGGTGGTCAAGTTGGCCGAGGTCACCCAGACCAGGAAGAGGGCTCGGGAGCCAAGTCCTGGTGCCATCTGGCCATGTTATAGGAAATAATAGGAGGCCTGGAGAAGCCTTTGAAAATGTCAAGAGATCTTCTGGCTGTTCCCATCCAGGAGCAGGTGAATAGTCCCATCCATATCCACATTGTCTCCTTTGAGAGAATGTAAGTCCCTTCTAGGCAAGGACCGTTTTGTTTTTGTCGTTCCATCCAGCACCCAGCACAGTCCCTGCCACACTAAACCCTTGTTGATTGATTGATTGATTGATTAGACCCTGTGTTCTCCAGTTCAAGGGTTCTAGGGCTTAGTCATGGAGTTGGGTAATCATGAAAGGTCATCCTGGAAGCTTCAGCCCACAGAGAGGGCCCCTCCATGCCTCCATTGTGATGGAGAGGAAAAGGACAGAGGAGGGCAGAGACAAAGGCTGGGGGAGGGGAGGTGTCTCTTCTTCCAACCCAGAGGTTATCAGGGACACATCTGGCAGAAGCTAATTCAGGACTATGGTGCTTTATGCTGAAGATGACACAATTCACTTGTTTGAGAGGCATAGGGAAACACATATACACATTCAATCCCCAGGGAGAGAGTGCTCCAAAAAAAAATATAAATAACCAACCAGAAGTGGGGAAAATCCAAATCTAGAACCAAAGTGGTATTTATTGCTATCCACTTTCTGCATTTTTCCATTCCAAAAGTGCCCTTGCCCTGTCAGATCCCCACTATATGTAACCTTATATTTATTTTTATTATTTTCTACCATTAGCCAATCTGTCCATGTCCATATCTCCTTGTCCCCAGATTTACTTCCCACATAGCTTGTACGTCAAGGTCACACACTCCTCCCTAGTTGTATTCCTAGGTACCTTCTATAATCCCATCACCATTCTCAACCACATCATATCCAGTCCTAGTTCCTAGACCTGAGATAATACCTCTACCCCTAGTCAGAGCTTTGACTCATCAATACTGAATATCCTTCAATAATTGAAACCCTTGTTGCTTCTTCTCACCATCCTTTGTTAGAGAATAGGAGATGAGAACCTGAAAAAACCAGAATCATAACATGTTATCAGCAATTATGCCAGGATTAGAATTCCCTTCCCGAATTGAGCCTTCTAGTCACAAATGATTCCCAATTCTATTCTTTGAAACTTTTGTGACAATTGCTAATCCTGGTGAAACAGAGTTTCCAGCCCAGACTCCCATTTTTCCCATCAGTTCCTATCTCCCACTCAGAGAATATCGTATCATTTGCCCAAGAAAACCCAACTAGAAAGAGAATCCTGCTGCAAAGGAGTGGGAAGAGGGGGAAATCCTACAGTTAAATCCAAGGCCCCAAACACATGGGTTCATTATTATTATATTATTATTACATTATTACATCATTATTCAGTATTTTGAACTATCTGAACTACTTCTATTCTTCTATTAGTGAAGATGGTCAAAAGCAGTCAGTCCTGCAGAGCGGAACTAGGGAAGGAAATGTAAACCACACTAGTGTCTTTGCCAAGAAAACCCCAAACTAGGTCACAAAAAGTCAGGCCTGTCTGAAAAAAACAAAAAACACAAGTGAGCAATAGCATCCTGCAGAAGGAGACAGTGAGCCCAATGGAAAGTATGTTGGTTCTAAAGTCAGAGAAAGTAGCTTTAAAGTCCCCTCTGAAACCTCCCACTTCTAGGTCTCTGGGCAAGTTACCTGAAGTGCTCCAGGCCTTCTTTCCTTATCAGTAAAATGAGATCAGGGGACTTAACTGGTATGCATGAGCTTCTTGGGGTTTTTCCAAAAATATTTTGAAAACTGAACTTTGATGTAATTGTTTCTGTTGTAATCCTGTTTATTTTGTTTTATGCATTTTAAAGCATAATTTTGAGAAGACCCTGCCGTCCAGAGCAAAAACAGTTAAGAGTACCTGGGCTAAATGCCCTCTGAGTCTGTGAGCTTCTCCGTGGCCCCATTTAGGGCAGTGAAAAGAATGCATATAAATTACTTGTCCAAGCAGTCACTTGGTCTGGGGTAAAACTACAAGTCACAGAAGACAGAGAGAGAGGTGCAGAACATTTTGTTCAGTCATTTCAGTCCTGTCTGACTTTCTGTGACCCCATTTGAGGTTTGCCATTTCCTTCTCCAGCTTATTTTACAGATGGAGAAACTGAGGCAGAAAGTTTAAGTGACTTCTCAGAATCACCCAGCTAATAAATGCCTGAGGCTGCATTTGAATTCAGAAAGATGAGTCTTCCTGACTCCAGGCTCTATCCAGCTCCATATCATGTCCGTTCTGCTCAAAATGATGACCAAGCAAGGCTAGGATTTAGAGGTGTCACTGGGACAATGTCAGTGTCTCAAGAACATCTGGAGAGGTACTTGTGCCACTTGTGGCTACCTCAGTGGGTCCAAGAGTCACTTTCACCACTGTATCCACCCCCCCATTCCCCCTTTGCAATAATAATAATAATAATTACTTTTTAAAAAATCTAACCATTAAGCTCCTGTTGGAAAATGTCATTGACCAGCACAAACTGCCATCTTCTTTCTCGCATATAGTCTTAGGGACTTACCCAGAGTCACACATTCAGAACGTGCAAGAAGTGGGACTCGAACCCTAATGCTACATCCAACATGCTATCCATTAGGTAACACTGCCTCTTTCTAATTGTATGTTTGGGAGGAGAGTCGCGTAATTCTCTGAGCCTCAGTTTTCTTATTTGGAATATGGGGGAGTGGAGAGGGTCCTGGCCTGGTCTAAGGAAGTCCCATCTATGACGCTTTCTAGCCATGGGGTCTCGGGCAATGTCTAAAGTCTCTAAACAAAAATGGCTCATAACCTGTGTTGGTGCTCCACGAATGAAATCCAGTGCACAATCTGCATTACTGGTCTACCTATCTCCCAGGGTTGTGGTGAAGCAAGCTTGGGACTGAGGTAGTGCTTTGTATACAGTAGACATTTAATAGATGCTTTTTGTGTAGAAAGCACTTTGAACCCATAAAGGGCCATAGACACAGGAGTTATTATTGGCAAGCGAGTGCCCCTTGTGGGGCAGGCCTTCCTTAGGCCTTTGGCATCAGCTGACATTTCCAGGGTCTCTGCCCCCCACCACCATTGGAGCGCCCAAGGGATGGATGTGTCGACTTCAAAGGAAATTCCATCTCTGGGAGGGGAGCCAAGGACAGCACCACACACCAGCCGGTACTTTCCTCCCATTAATTTCTCTCCGGTCGCCTTCACTGAAGTTCTTATTATGACAATGATAGTTGTTATTATATTTTATCAGAGGCAGTCTCCTGTGGAGCTATTTCCTCCCTGCCTTCCTAAGCTGCCCCCTTTTCCCCCAGGATTATGTGGTACTCTCTGTAGTATTTCAAACACCTCCTAATTTAGCCTTATCGGGAAGTTCAATTAGCAATGCTTTTTACACGAGGCTCTAGATCATTAGTTGAGGTAGGATGCCAGACAAACTTGGCAGCTGTGATGCCCACTTCCAGCTCCTAGCTCTTTCTTGTGCCCAGACCCCCCTGGTTCCCAGTTCCTCAGCTGTATACTTCCTACCTTTCTGGCTCTAAGCCAACCTCAACCTGTTTGAATTCATCTTTCCCCCTCCTTTCCGAGCTGCTGGAGAAATTCCTCCACTTACCTCTCTGATAGGTCCTATCCTGCTGATCTCCTTTCTCACCAGTGGATCTCACCTATAGAATGAGGATAAGGGTTAACATTTGCATTTGCTGTGAAAAGAACACTTTGCAAAATATAAAGTGCTTTATAAATTTAAGTTATTGCTGTTTTCTGAGTAAAAGTTTACTAATCGTGCTTCTATAAAGTCATGTGGCAGTGCCACAAAAAAAATGAAAAAAGAAAAGGGAAGGACCCATTTTATTCCTCTCAGATCAGAATAATTTCTTCTCTCTCTCCAGTGCTACCGTACAAACTTGGGAGTCCGTGTTTCCATTCAGCCATCACATTTCCTCTTCTTCCTGTAAATGGGGTAATCAGTTTCATACAGAAAAAAAACATTTGTACCCCAACCCTCAAACTGCCTCTTCAGTGTCATTCAAAGTTGCCAAGACAGAGAGGGTGAATGGCTTAATGCAACCCATCCCCACTACTAACATAATACAAAACCTATGCCTTCCTGATGGGAGATTTCCCAGTATTAAATTTCAGTGGCACTTAGAATTCAGAATTCCATCTTTGTCCAAGGAAGCTGTATTGCTGACCCGAGAGGCATAGAATCACAGAATTTTTGAGCTCAAAAAGAACTTCAAAATTATCTGGTTCAAACCCCTAATTTTCAAGATGAGGAAGCCAAGTTCCATAAGGCAGAGGGACATGTGGTGGAGAGACTGATAATGACATCCAATTCTCCTAACTCCCATTTGTCTTTCCCCAATTCCAGGGGTTCTGAGCCTTATTTGTGTCATAGACCCTTTTAGCAGTCTGGTGAAGTCTGTAAACTTCTTCTCAAAATGATATTTTAAACACATGAAATACAAAGAATAACAAAGAAAACCAATTTCATCAAAATATTGTTCCAAAAAATTTTTTAATAAATTCATGGACCCCCCCAGGGGAGAATCCCAGCTTCATCAAAGGCAAAGGTGAATAATTATGCCAGTATCTTTATGGCCTCTGCAAAAGTTTCATGCCCCCATTCCATCCATGATTCTTAGTTGCCCACTTAGCCCAGTCTTGAAGTTTATGGCTTTCAGTACTCCTTCCAAAATTTTTCCTAGAGCAATTACCCAATTTGCCACCTCCTAGTTGCACCACTGCTGGGGATAAATGGGAGTCATGTATATCCTGCTGCTTTTAAGAACTAGTTAAGTACTTCTCAGCTGGGAATTATACTTGTGTCTATCACCCTATCACCATGATCATGGGCTGTGAAATACCCTAATCAGCAAATAACATGAGTATACAGATCCCTGCTGGGACAGGTGACAAGGGCATGAAGGAGAATACTCCCATCTCTTCTCCTCGGTCTCTTGGAGCTTCTCCCCAAGCCAACTTTTCTGGCATCTCATTGGATTGCCCCCATGTCAAAGAAAGTGAGGGATTGTGGGTAGATGATGGGAAAGGAGACTGGATGCCCTTTAACATTATACACATTCTAATAGCCAGATTAAAATACCCAGATGTATGCCTTCTTCTCCCAAATCTTCCCCCTTTCTGATCATCCACAACATGATGTTAAACCGCATCTTTGGTATTCCCAATAGTTAACCTTGGAGATAAAAGCATTCAATAACCATGTTGATGTGCTGACAGTCCCCAACAAGGAAAATGTCCAAATAAACAAACCATTAGGTTGCAATGCAGAGAGCCAACACAAACACATTCTGCTAATTAGCTAGTTGTGGATGGAGTCTAGATTAGGTTACTTTTCATGGCCACCAACTGATTCCATCCTTGGGGGCCTGGCCAATCATAATAACTCAATTATACTTTTAATCCTGTCCCATTGAATTGATCTGTACTACAACCCCATAAGATAAGAATTCTCTTTTCCCCATTTTATAGATGAGAATCAGAGAGATCGAAAGATTCTTCCCAAGATCATATAATTACAAATAGGACTCTAATTTTGTCCATCAGCTTCCCAGATGGATACAACAATCTAGTCCTTGGTACTTTCATTTCCTTCTTGTTAGTGTCTCCCACTACCATCCTCCTGTATACACGTGCACTATAAATTATGTCCATGTTCTATGCTCTGGGAGACACTTTGGAAGGGTTAGAATGGTAGGATGGTGATAGCTAGTGTTTCTAGGGGACCCAGAAAATGGAACAGAATTGAACAGGTGAGTTTACCAGCTCTGTATGTTGGGTCATTAGTCTGCAAGATTCAGGGTAGTGCCAAGGGGAAGTAGGTGGTGCTCAAAGCCTATTGGCTCCTCATGGAGATCAGAAGAATTGGGAGCATTTCCCGAATCTTTGCCATCAGAAGGAGAGTCATGGATCACAGGAGCAGAGACTTAGAGGTGAAAGCGACCTTTGCTGTCAACTAGTCCAAATCTAGTCAGTTTTACAGTTGAAGAAACTGAGACTTAGGTAGATTGTGACTTTTCCAAGATCATACAGATCTAGTATTCAAACCTAAGGCCTCTGTCTCCAAATCCAGGATTTGGACCACATATTTGCCACATTTTTTTCATCCTTCCAAGTTCCCCAGAGACATCTTCATTCACTTGACATTTCAGCTCTTCCCTAGAGGGAGGGAATCCCAGCAGCATTTTGGCTAAGACAATGTGTTGAGCTAGAATTTACCGATTTCCTCATTTTTCCAAGCTGGATCAACCTGCTCTGATTAGAGAAGCTTTTTCAGAGAGAGTGGATGATATTATTGACAAGAAAAAGATATTAGGAACTGTGAATAAGTGAATTGGAGAAGGAAGAGGAAGTGAGTGGGATAGGGGATGCCATGTATCTTGATATCAAATTACATGCTTGCAGATTAAATGCAGATAATATCAAAAATTGGAGCTTCATTTTAAGCAAGCATTCTTAACCTGGTATCTAGGATTTTAAAATATATATATATATATATATACATGCATATATATATATGCATGTATATATATGTATGTATATATATGCATGTATATATATATATACAGAGAGAGACAGAGAGAAAGACAGAGAGAGAGAGAGAGAGAGAGAGAGAGAGAGAGAGAGAGAGATTGGGGCAGTTAGGTGGTACAGTGTATAGAGCACCAGCCCTGAATTCAGGAGGACCTGAGTTCAAATCTGATCTCAGATACTTAACACTCCCTAGCTGTGTGACCCTGGGCAAGTCACTTAACCTCAATTGCCTCAGCAAAAAAAAAAAATATATATATATATATATACATATTAATACTTCAATATAATTGGCTTCATTTATAGTCCTGGGTGGTTTATATTAGGTATTTAAAACTGTTCCTCTAAGAAGTCCATAGGCTTCTCTAAACTGCTTAATGGGGTTCATGAAAGAAAAAAAAATTAAGAACTCCTGTTCTAAGGTGAACAGCTGGGGCACTTTTAGAAGATCCCTCTCTTGTCTCATTCTTCTTCTTTCCATCATGGTTCTAGTCCTAGGTCCTAGAATCATAGTGCTAAAAGGCTCATCCAATTTAGACTTATTTTCTATATGAGGAAACTGAGGTCCAGTGTTCACAGAGTTAATAAGTAGCAGAGCTAGAATTTGAACTCAGAACCTCTAACTGCAAAATTAGCATTCTTCCCTCCATACTGGATTCCTCTCTTGTTTTCTTTCTTTCCTTGGCATTTATTTGCCTTAGGATGCCCAACTCTGGGGCAGTGATCTTCATTCGAGTGTCCAGCTCCCTTTAGGTGGTCACAGAACAGAATAGAGCAATAGAAGCCACATTTGGCCTGGAAATCTGGACACCCGAGACCTCACATCCCTCATTGCTTTCTACAGGGCATGATATCCCTCAGCTAAAACTGAGGAACTGAGAGAACAAACAATCTGCCAGACACAGTAAATCCATGAGAAAACCTCATATTGTTGCTCACGCATTTCAGTCATGTTCCACTCTTTGGGATCCCATTTGGAGTTTTCTTGGCAAAGATACTGGAGTGATTCACCATCTCCTTCTCCAGGTGAGGAAACTGAGGCAAGCAAGATTAAGTGATCACCCAGTCATATTTGAACTCAGGACTTCTTGACTCCACTGTGCCACCCAGTTGCCCTCCTGATTCATAGTCCTTGCCTATTCCCAATCCTCAGTTATAGGTTTCTTTTTCTCCAAGAAGGTGACAAAAGGGGAGGGTACTCTTAGTTACCTCCCTGCCACCAAGGTTTAGCCAAGGTGAACCCACCAGTATTCCTAAAAAGGTTTGGAGTCCAGAGGAGAAAGTCCACAGTTGAATGCAAAGTAGTGTGATTAGTGGATAACAATCCCCCCTCCTGATTTTCATAAGGCGTTTAGATTTCTTTGCTTTGCATCATATTCCTCTCTCTGTGGGAATAGGGAAATAGTTTGGAATGGTAAATAGAGAGGGGCAGGCTACATGGGAACCAGAAACTCTTAGTTTCATTCCTCTATCTCCCTCCACTTCCCTGCTGTGCTTCAGCATTCACCAAAGGGGGAAGGGGAGCTGACCAGAGTGCTGAAGGTCACTTACCCAAGCTGGACACCTCCTCGTTGGCCAAGGGAGGGCTGACTTTTCCAGGCTCCTTCAGAAGCTGGCCGGCACCTTCTTGGAACACAGACTAAGGGCAGACCCTTATATTATTCACTATGAGGAAACCCAGAGGGAATAGCAAATTTGGTTCCTGCCCTCTGGGAGCTGTAGCTATACCTGGCATGGGCAGAGCAGAATATCAAAGAGACCTGTTAATCAGAGCTTGATACCAGTTATCAGACCTAAATAGCCAACCTCCAAGTGGGAATGTGATGCCCCTGACAAGGATGATCACTGGGTCTACATGATTGAAAAAAAAATGGAGAAATGTCCTCTGGGTTATAGCTGTGGGCACTGTGGGCAGAGCCTGGAGGTGGAGGAATGTCTATTCCTGCAATTTCATTAGCCCAAAGCTCAGAAACAACCAGTGCATTTCTAGCCTCCTGGGGGGGGGTGATGCTGTCAATCCCCATATGTGTAGGAAAACCACCAGGTTTGACCCTAGCCTTCAATGAATCTTGTAGTTCAAGACTCAGATCCTTGTGTAGCCCAAGATGCTCCCCTCTGCTGGGTAGAACGCTGAAATAATGAAATTATGAATCCCAAGTCCTTCTAATTGGGAGGACATTTTACCTTGCCACAGGTACATCCCCAAACCTGTTCTCCTGCTTACTTGTTAATTGCAAGGGGATTCTGATTAAGGCAACTGGATATTGCAGTCACACCTATTCAGCTCCCTGAGAAACACTTCAAAGCACAGGAGAGAGAGTGCAGGCTAATAAAAGGATGCTGAACTGAAAATCAGGAGAGATGGGTTCAATTACTGCATCTGACATCTATTAGCAGTGTCACTTAATCATTCTTTGCCTCAGTTTCCTCATCTGTAAAATAAGTATGATAATATCTATAGTATATATCTTATTCATTTGCTTTAGGTCCCAATCAAGGTAATATATGTAAAGTACTTTACAAATCCTAAGGGATTATGTGTGTGTCAGATCTGATTACTATACTGTGGGCAGAGTATTAATGATATAGCACCTACTATGTGCTGGGCACATGCTAAGTGCTTTACCATGATGATTTCATTTGATCCCCACAATCACTCCAGGACATAGGTGCTGTTATTATCCCCATTTTACAGATGAGTAAACTGGAAAAAGGAGATTACATGACTTGCCCAGAATCACTCAACTGATGTCAAAGGTAGAATATGACCTCAGGTCCTCCTGACTCATAACCCTGGACAGTGAAGCCGTATCATTTTTGAAGTGTAGGATATAACATGTTCTTTTTAAGCACTGAGGATCAGGCTCTTTGAGCTCCTCTACTTACTTTCTATAAGTGAAGAGGAAGCCATTTCACCTCTGTGGGCATCAGTTTGCTCATCTGTAAGATGGGACATCATACTGGATCCTTCTGAGAACCCTGAGGCTGGGGAGGTCTCTGAGCTCCTTTCTCTTTCTAAACTCTATGATTCTAGGGTACTTTGGGGCAGAATGAGAAACTCTGCTTCCTACGTAGCATTTTTATACAGCCCTTTCCCAGTTTCATACAGAGCGGGCGACTCATTGAGGGTCACTCAAGGACAGTCAAGCAGGAGAGAAGGTGGCTGGACAGGCTAGGAGCAAAGCCTACTGAACAGAGACCCTTGGGGTCCCCAGGGAGTTTGTTTTTACTGATGTAAGTAACATATAATGGTGTTCACATGCTCTAGGGAAGGCCTGAGGAGCTGTCCTCCTGGTGACTTCGGAATCTCCAGACATAGGAGTAAGACAAGGACACCTGGGAGTGAAGAATTACACAGACTCTGGATTAGTCTAATTCTCATGGGAGCTGGAGGCATTTGGCTATATATAAGCAAATAGGATTCATAAATCAGAGAAATTGAGAGCTGAAAGACACCCCATTATCTAGTCACAGGTCAGAGGATTCAGAGTTAGCTGGGGGAGGGGGAGGGGCTTTAAAAATCATCCAATCCTCCTCCCCCTACCCTTGTATTCTTGCAGATGAGGAAACAGGCCCCGAGGGACTCTCTTAGGTCACACAGCCCACCAGGGGCAGATTCAAAGTCACATCTTCTTACTATAGAACTTTCCACCAAGAAAAATGGCCCCACTGGTATAAGACACTCCATTTTAATTGAACACTCAGTATTAATTGTCTCATTTAGTCCCCACTATGACCCTGCTGTAGGTATCATCAGTTCTATTTGGCAGATGGGGAAACTGAGGCCCAGAGAACCCTGCAAATTTCCGAGATGAGATTCAAATCCAAGCTGGCTGGTAGAACCTCTGCCTGCCCTGCCCTCTTGCTTCCATCCAGATCACCTCATTTTACAAAGGATGAAAACAGGACTTAGGGGGCTCAAGTGGTCTTACTGAGGTCACACAGCCAGAGACAGGGCCAGGACTAGTAGCCAAGGTCCTGATTCCATTGTTCTCACTACAAAAATAAGGCGCCTCTTAAAAATTACCCCGAGTTAGGGCACCTTGTACATGTATATTCTAAATACATTTCCCAGGGGGCCAAGGGCCCCAGTGTGCATGGGCAGGTGTCCCCTTGGTCCAGCAGCACCTGCCCCCCCTTTTCCCTGCTCTCTACCCAGCCCACGTTGGACATATAATACACACATACACCCGACGAAATTGACGGCTCTCCAGTATTCTTTCCCCAAAGTGCCAGCTGCCAATCGGATTGAATTAGATTTCACAGGGGTTTTTGCAATACATGGAATTCACCAGCAAATTACTCTTAAAGAGGGAAAATCAATCATTTGGAGCAGAGATAAGCTGAAGGCAAGGCAGCCTCGGATTGATCCCGTCTGTGCAGGCGTGTGCGGAATTCTACAGATAACCTGGGGAGAAGAAGGAGGAGAGGGAGGAAAAAAAGGCAAGTAGGCAGGAGGAAGAAGTAAGAGGAGGTGGGGGGAGGGAGGGAGGGAGGGAGCTCACACAAGGACAGAGGAGAGAGAGAGACAGACAGAGACAGAGATAGAGAAAGAGAAATAAAGAGAGAGACACAGAGAGAGAGAGAGGAGAAGAAGAAGAAGAAGAGAAAGGCAGAGGGAGAGAAATAGAGAAATAGAGACAGAAAGAAAGATGGAGAGAGAAAGATACAGAGACAGAGAAATAAAGAGCGAGGCACAGAGAGAAATAAAGAGAGAAACAGAGACAGAGAAATAAAGAGAGAGACAGACAGAGAGAAAGAGAAACAGAGAGAGAGAGCTCAGGAACACAAAGGCAAGGAAACTGAAATGGGGAGATCATAAGAATACAACTTTGAAAGAGGAAAAGAAATTAGAGGTCATCTAGAGCAGAGCTTCTTAAACTTTTTCTACTTACAACCCCCTTTTCACCTGAGAAAATTTTACATGATCCTGGGTATATAAGAATACAAATCAAACATTTACTGATAATAAATCATAAATTTGTGATCCCCCACATTCAGTTACGGGACCCCATCTGAGGACATGAATTGTAGTTAAGAAGATGAGATCTATACAACTGACTTATTTTACTGATGAAGTCCAACACAAAGAAGGAACTTATCCGATGACATGGGCAATGTGAAGCAGACCACTTCTGAAATCTGAAATTAGAGCTCTGCCCAGTACCACAGGGAAAAAGAAGGTAGCAGAAATAGTAGGCTAGAGGAGAGAGCAGCTTGGGAGAGGCAGGATTTTGTGCCCTGTGTCACAAAAAAGGGTCCTATTTTTTAAAAATTTAGGAAGACCAAAGATTGAGATCTTCATGCAAATCAGAAGATGATGGAGCAGAAGAAGAAAGTGGTTTGAGCTCTGCTGAGATTTTTGAAGCTAATTAGCACCTATCTAGTTCTTTAAGGTTTGCAAAGTGCTTTTCATCTTATTTGATCCTTGCAATAACCCTTTGAGATAAGTGAAATTATTATTACTATTTTATAGAAAACCGAGAGGGGTTTAGTGACTTCTCAGGGTCACACAGCCTAGTAAATATCTGAGAAAGCTCAGAGCTTTCTTACTCTAAGCATTGTGTTCTTATCCAATATACCACCCAGCTGCCTATGTCCCCATCATTTTCTAAGAGCCAAGAGTGATTGACTTTAGTCTAGTATTGAAATGTGGAGAAAGAAGGATGGATGAGAACTCCTGGTCAGCCCTTTCCATTCCCAGTTTGGTCCCTTGACATGACAAGAGTATCCAGAAAGGGTGAGGAACAAGAACAGCTGTGAAATAGCTACTTTTGAAATCCCAACATCTCTAAATTAGAAGGGATCTTTGTGATCACTGAGTCTAATCTGTCTCTGAACAGAAACCCCCCCCCACCTAAACACCTTGGCAGGTTGTCATCCAACCATCACTTGGAAATCTCTGGCGTTGAGAGACTCATTACCACCCAGTGCAGCCCTTTTAGATATTTGTAATTGTTAGGAAATATCGCTTTATATGGAACCAAAAAAACTGCTCCTCTGCCCCTTTGCTCCTAGTTTGGTGGGTGGGGGGTGAGGGAGATAGGGACAGAGCACCAGAGTCTCAACTTCTCCCCAAGGTGTAGTGAGAATGAAAATGGGGGGGTGCCTCCCTAGCCATGGGTACTCCGGACATCTGCTCAGTCTTAATTAAGTGAAACTATGGATGATGGAGTGATAAAGAACACAGTAAGGGGGGTGTTTGATTTTCTGTCACTCAATAGCATAGATTAAACAGGGACCACAAGAAAGAAGGGAAAAACCATTCCTTCATAATCTAATGGAAGCCAGGAGCTGTTTGGGGTGACATATCCCTCAATCTTGCCTATTTTTGTGGCCAAGGGGTTTTTCCTAAACCCTAGCTAAGTCACAGACTTCTTGTGAACCTGGAAAAATTCACTAGTGTCTTCTTTCCCTTGTTTTATTCTCATTACCACCACCACCCAGATATATAGATATAAATATACATACATGATTACATATATATGTATAGACAATGAAATAGAAAGATAGATAAATAGACAGACAGACAGACAGGATAGATAGATAGATATAGGGAAATTAAGATTCGGGTACTTGGTGGGTAGCCATTTGAGAGCTTGGGCAGATATATTCAACCATCCTTTCTCCAATCCTTGGGCATATGTAATAGCAGCGGATAGATTGTCTCCTGAGAGAACATCCCCTAGAATTTTCTCTCTTGATGGAAATGTGCTATTGCCTTTGATTCCCCAGGGAGGCCACCAAGTCAAGGACAAGCATATGCAGAGTTCACAGGATGGGGATCAGAGCACACAGTCTATAGAATAAAGGATAGAAATGGCCCCTGTCTTAGTGGGGAGGGGAAGGCTCATGAGATAATCACTGTAGAGCCAGGAGTTCATGGGGTACATGAATTTGCATTTGGGGAGGTGGGAGTTGACTCACAGCCAGGGGTAAAACCCGTGTCCTCTTCCTGCAAATCCAAAGCTCTCTTCACTGTCGTACTAGCCCTCCCCCCCAGAGCTCATAAATATTGTAATTATCAGATGGGCAGTGGGCAGTTAGGGACAGTGGTGCTGATTGGACAGTGGACCTAAGAAGGGTGTGTGAACAAAGCCGATCTCAGGAGGTTCCTAATCCAGAATGTGCACAAAGTAGAAACTGAAGCATCAATGGCCAGGAACGTTGGAGGAAAGATGGAATGTATCCACCAAGGGGGATGGACCGTGTGACCTTTAGGGTCCCTTCTAACTCTGAAAGTCTTTGATTCCTGAAGGAGACGGCCTTGAGCTCTTGAGGCAGAAAGATGACCCAGTGATTAGGGTAGAAGGAAAGGGATGACGACTAATCTCCTCTGTGGCTTTCATCCTGGCTCATCCTCACTTGCCAAAGGATCTTGTGAAGAGAGATGCCCTTTTCTGCACCTTTCTCTGCTTCCCTGTCTGAGAAATGACATTTTGTAGGATTTGAGTCTGGGAGGAAGCAGGGGTGGCAGGGAGGGTAGCAGGGAGGATGTCAGAACAGCTTTGGCTCCTTAGGATCTGAAACTGTTTCTACAATTTCTAATTTCTGCTAGTGGGCAACCATCAATTGTAAGTATGGTGCCAGGGTGTGGTTGCCTTTTCAACATCTCTGTCTCTGATATAGAAATAGGAAGGGTGGGGAGAAAAGCCATCTTTTCCCTCAAAAGGAGAGATTAATTAGTAGTGGTCTGAACCCCTCCTGCCAACACACTTCCAGGAGACAGACTCAGGAATCTTGGGGGTGGCTCCCTGGATGAATGTTTGATTTTTCACAGAATTAGAGATATAGACACAGAGATAGATGCAAAGAGACAGAGAGAGACAGAGACAGAGACAGAGAAACAGAGAGAGAAAGAGAGAGACAGAGACAGAGAGGGAGGGAGAGACAGAGAGGAGGAGGAGAGAAACAGAGACAGAGAGAGAGAAACAGAAGGAGAGACAGAGAAAGAGAGGGACAGAGAGGAGGAGGAGGAGAGAGAGAGGGGGGGGAGAAGGAGAGGGAGAGGGAGAGGGAGGAGATAAGTGCAAAAGCATGGGAGAACACTTTATAAAGTGTGGAAAGCGAGGGCTTGGACCCCTTGTTTCTTCTCCCTCACTACTTGTCCCCCAATTTTTGGACTTTTAAAACCCTAACCAAAGACAGAGAGGAAAGCCTACCCAGTAAACCAGGATAGGTGAGAACTGGAGGGGCAGAGGGAAGGATGGAAAAGCAAGCCTTGGAAAGAGACCCGCTTGTTCTTAATGCTATCAAGACCCATCCTCCCTGCTTGTTGCAGGATCAGGGAGGCAGGAATAAAGAGTAGGGGGGAGGAGGAGGATGGAGAAGTTGAAAGTTGCAAGGCAGCCCCTTCTGGCAGGCAGCTGATAACGGGGGACATGGGAGGATTGGCGTTCTGCCCTCCACGGGGGGCACCGAGGCTTCAGTAACCAGGAGCAAAGCGAACGGCATGGGAGCAGAAATCATCAGGGGGAGAATTATTTTATGTGCTGAGCTCCCCCTCCTCCCCTGCCCCCTCCCAAATAAATAAATAAATAAACCTGAGCCTCCTCAGCCAGCCTCCCCATGGGTAGATGGGCCCTCGCTCCCCCTCATGACGCGTGGGGAGGTGCAGCCGCTGGTAATTGGCGATGGCAGCTATCACCAGCCCCATCAGATTTCCCAGCTGGAAAGGAATTTAATCCACCGGGCTCCTCTTGGCACATGCTGGGGCTCCTTTTGATGTTCTTCTCTATCACGCTTTCTGACAAAATGGCCCCTCGATAACTCTTGGAGGACCCCCTACCACCCTCACCAACCCACCGGGAGCCGGCAGCCCAGGAAACACTGGGCATGGGACTCAGAGACAAGGCAATAGCCCTTTCTGTCATCCTTTGAGGAGAAGGGAAAGACAGGCACTTTTGATCAACAGAAGGTGTTTTTCTGTCCTTGTGCCTTGTACCTTCTTCCCTGTCCTCAACTTGTCTGGGGCTTGTGGTCAAATCTGTGAAATGGGAGCATATTACACATGTCCCTCTCTACTCTACAATTTTTTTTTTTTGGCTGAGGCAATTAGGGTTAAATGACTTGCCCAGGGTCACACAGCTAGGAAGTGTTAAGTGTCTGAGGCCAGATTTGAACTCAGGTCTCACTGTACCATCTAGCTGCCCCTCTACAAAAATTCTTAAAGAACTTTTGGCCATCTGATTCTTTCCCACGACTTGCAGCTTCTACCTCTATTCAGATGATTCTCGGCACCATCATCCCTTTCTCTCTGGTTCAACCACATAGTCATTTTTAACTCTTTTTTCTTACCTTCTCCTTCATTTTTGATTAAGTCTTTGCATTTCATTTTTAAGTGTCCTTCTCATGTACTTTCTCTCTTTGCATTTCTATAACTACTTGTAATCCCAGACCTTTGTCATTTCCCTCCTGGAAGCTCCGAGCCAGTTACTGCCTTGGGTCACAGTCTAGGAAGATGTCTGTGTGATTTGGAAATATCGGGGGGAGATCCACTTTCCCCTGCCCATCTTCCATGTTTAAAAATTCTGCTTCCTCTGTGTCCCTGGCTTCAAACTTCTACCTGTAACACTTGAAATTAGCACTTTGAAAGCCACGCTTTCATCTCTCTCCTCCTAGATCATTCCTTCATCCCTCAGTAAACAGTTTTCAGCAGCAGTATTCAGAAAGCTAGCATGGATAGAGTTTTAAGGTTTGCAAAATGCTTTACAAATATCATCTCGGGACAGCTAGATGGCACAATGAATAGAGCACCAGCCCTGAAGTCAGGAAGACCTGAGTTTAAATCTGGTCTCAGACACTTAACACTTCCTAGCTGTGTGACCCTGGGCAAGTCACTTAATCCCAATTGCCTCAGCAATATATATATATATATATATATATACATATATATATATATATATAAAATTTCATTTTATCCTCACAGCAATCCTGGGAAGACACATGAGGAAACTGAGCCCCAGGGTCATTGTACCTTAGAAACATCTGAGGCTGAATTCGAACGTGGATTTCCCTGGCTTCAGTCTCATTGCCCTATCCACTGCACGATCTAGCTGCTGTAGCCAGAAATTGCTACCTGATATTCTATCTTCTGATCATGAATTTCTCTGTTACAGTGTCATACTTTAGAATCAGGGAGAGCCGAGTTCAAATTCAGCCTCTGACACTAGCTATGTGATCTTGGTCAAGCCAAATAATCTCTGCCTCAGCTTCCTCCCTTGTTAGATGGGTTATTAATGATACCTACTTCCCAGGACTGACATAAGAGTGTATGATGGCACACAGTAGGCACTATATAATGCTAGCTGTTGTGACAGGGAGCCAGTCCACCACCAGGTCTGTATCGGACAGCTCTCTAACTTAGAAGGACCTGCCAGAACCCTAGCAGCGTTGCCTCTGCAGAGCAGGGTCACCTCTGTACCTGTGTGAGGAAAACGAGGAAGAATTGAATGTTTTCAGGCCCTTTTTTTTCAGATACTGTTTCATTTGATCCCCACAACCACCCTGTGAGGTGAAGAGCCCAATGAGATAACAAAAGGCAGACTCTGCTCGCTCTGAAGCTCTGCATTATTCCATACATAAGCAAATACGAAGGATATCAAAGTGATACACCATAATTTAAGAAAGGAAGGGCACGGACAGCCAACAAGAAGGAGGAAACGGCGGCTCTTGCAGGAAGAGGGATTTACGCTGTGCTTTCAAGGAAGCTAGGATTCTCAAAAAGAGAGAAGGGAGAGATGGGAGACAATCAGTGCCAGAACGTGATTCATGGAAATCCTCTCCCACGCCAACATGGAGTATAGGGAGAATATTGCAGATTAAAACTGGACAGGAGGTGGGAGCCAGATTGTACAGGGCTTACAAGAAGGGGCTGGTCTTGAGGTCCCTCCTGTCAGGTACACCTGAGATTCCAAAGGGGAAGAGCCCACAAGCAGATCTGGGGGATAAGCCCATCGGAGAGGGCTAGGACATCGGCTTTAGAGAATCCCCCTTGTCCGATCAGCAGTCTTTATTTATTAGGCATTTGCTGTGTGCCAGGCACTGTGTATCAAGATGGCACAGCCCCCACCTCCAAAGTGGCCACCAACAAGCCCACCGCTTCCCCGGCCCCAGTGCCGGCAGGCTCAGCCCGACAGGGGCTTGCCAGACTGCTGTTCCCTCATCCCCGCTCAGCATCTTTGCTCCACCTGCTAATCTGTGTGCATCCTTCCTTTTCTCTTACACTCAGCTCAAGACTCATCTGGGCCAGGAAGCTCCTGCTTAATGCTGCCAAATTGTTTGATCTTGGTTTTCACTGGGTCAATTTGCATATTATTAACATGACTGTCATAAGTGTTCTTCATTCATTGCATGAATGTATGTACCCAGTTCTCTAACTGAATGTCTAGTAACAGAATAGTCCTTTCCTTCCTTCCCGTCCCGACCTTCCTTCCTTTGCTTCTTTCTCTCTTTTCTTCCTTTCTTTCTTTTCTGTTTTCTTTTCTTCCTTCCTTCTTTCTTTTTTT
>JAJPUD010000281.1:385880-396379 GCA_023553655.1 Myrmecobius fasciatus
CTTTTCTCCCTTTTTTATCTTTTTTCTTCTTTCCATCTTTTCTTTTTTCTTCCTTTCCTTCTTTTTTCTTTTCTTTTCTCATCCTTCTCTTTTCTCCCTTTTTTCTTTCTTTTCTTCCTTCTCTCCCTCTACTTTCTTTTGCTATTTTCTTTTTTTCTTCTTTATTTCTTTTTTCTTTTTCTTTCTTCCCTTCTTTCTTTTTGTTTTCCTGTCTTTTTCTTTCTCCATCCTTCCTCCCTTTCATCTTTCCTTCCTCCCTTTCTTTCTTTCTCTTTTCTCCCTTTCTTTTCTTTATCTCTTTTCTTTATTCCTTCCTCAATCCTTCCCCCTCTCTTTTTCTTTCTCTCTCTCCTTTCCTCCATCTCTATCTCTCTCTCTCTTTCTCTCTCTCTCTTCCTCCATTTTTCTAGCCACTGAACAATTTTGGGGTTTTTTGAACCTAAAGACAAGTGTTGTGCTGTTGCAATAGCTATGTAGATGGGATGTCTCAAACAGTTGTTCAGTGTCGTGATTTATGGGTCCTCAAAAAGGTTGTGTTGGTAACATGCAAACAAACAGTAATAAACAATACTATCTCAACCATGGCTGCCAAATACTGGACTTTAATAAGGAAACCAAATTGCAAAATACTTCCTTTGTAGTGCTATTCAAAAGCTATAAAATTAAAATTAAGATAAGAATATCAACCACCTTTCAATAATCCCATTTTCTTTCCTACAATGCAGTTCTACATTTCTTTATCATTACTGAACATTTTGAGGATAAAGTTAAAAAAATCAGCAAATTATATAAAAACATTTTAATCTTTGGATCCTTTTATTCTGTGGTCTCCATAAATACACCTGAATGGCCAGATTTCACTTTTTCCATTATCATTTAAACATATCAAGAAGATTTACAAGTAATTTTAATTGAGTGCCTTGCAATATTGAAAAAACAATATGTTATTATTGGACTCACACGGTGAAGGCCTTTAAATGTCAGGCTAAGAAGTTGTTATTTTATCTCATAGGTAATCTGAAGTACTACTGATGATTCACAGATAAGAAAGGGACATTGTCAGACTTGTGTTTTTGAAATATTATTTTGACCACTGTGGAGAGAATAGATTCAAGAGGACATAGACTAGAAGCAGGAAGAACCATTAAGATGCTGTTGAAATAATCCAGGGAAATGGTCACTAGGGCCTGATATGGGGCATGGAGGGGGTAATTATGTAGTAGAGAGAAGGAGACAGATGAAAGAAATGGGGGGAAGCAAAATCAACAAGATGACAACTGATTGAATGTGGTAAGAGAGGGAAGAGCCATCGCAGACCCCAAATTGTGAACTCAAGTGATGGGAAAGACAATGAGAACATTAAGGCAAATGGCAGAGTTTGAAGGGAAAGAGGATTAGATAAGAAGAGAATGAATTCTGTTTTAGATAACTTGACTGAGATGTCCATAGAATATCCAGATTAAAAACATGGGATTTGTGCTTTTAGAACATATGGAGAAATAGAAGGCTGGATATAAAGTTTTTTTTTTTCAGATCTTAATTGAGCCTGTAGGAATAGTTGAAATCACCAAGTCAGAGAGTTTAAGGCCAGAAGAGGACCTAGAACAATAATTCACAGAGAGATAGATAGTGATCCAGTAAAGGAGATTGAGAAGTAGTCAGATAAGCAGGAGGAGAACAGGAGAGAGAGGAAGATGGCCCAGAAATCCAGGAAAAAGAGACCATCATGAAGGAGGCTGTCATCTACAGGGGCAAAAGTAATAAAGGTGTCAGAATGAAGACAAGGAAGAGGCCATTGGATGTAGTAGTCAAAAGGTCATTGAAGGGAAGGAGGGAGACAAATTTCTAACTCAAAATCTTATAAAAATGAATATTAAGCATTTTCTTGACATGTAACTGGAGAAAATAAAATGTATTTAATAAAAAATAATTTTAAAAGCCATTGATTACATAGCATAAACCAGTTTCAGTGACATGGTGGTGCCAGAAATGAAATTATTAGGGGTATAAAGGTTTGAAGAAGCCAAGATTTCTCCCAAAGCAATCTCCCCCCTTCTCAAATCTTACTACAGTAATTTTGCTGGATTTCTCATTTTCCCTCAGTTCTATCAGTCTACATGTTCTATGTCTACCTTTCCCCAAACTACCTCCAAAGAGTTTGGAAGACTCCTCTTTTTTATTTTTTATTAAATGTTTTTATTTGCAAAACATATGCATGGGTAATTTTTTGACATTGACCCTTGCAAAACTTTCTGTTCCAAATTTTTCTTTCCTTCCCCCTACCTCCTCCCCTAGATGGCAGGTAGTTCAATACATGTTGAATGTTAAAATATATGATAAGTCCAATATATGTATACATATTTATGCAGTTATTTTGCTGCACAAGAAAAAATGGATCAAGAAAGAAGAAAAAAACCTGAGAAGGAAAGCAAAATGCAAGCAAACATCAACAGAAAGCATAAAAATGCTATGTTGTGGTCCACACTCAGTTCCCACGGGCCTCTCTCTGGGTGTATATGGCTCTCTTCATCACTGACCAATTGCAACTGGTTTAAATCATCTCATTGTTGAAAAGAGCCACGTCCATCAGAATTGATCATCATATAATCTTCTTGTTGCCATGTATAATGATCTCCTGGTTCTGCCCATTTCACTTAGCATCAATTCATGTAGGTCTCTCCTGGCTTCAATGAAATCATCCTGCTGGTCGTTTCTTATAGAACAATAAAATTCTATGACATTCATATACCATAATTTATTCAGCCATTCCCCAACTGATGGGCATTCATTCAGTTTCCAGTTTCTTGCCACTACAAAAAGGGCTGCCATAAACATTTTTGCACATGTGGGTCCCTTTCCTTCCTCTAAGATCTCTTTGGGATATAAGCCCAGTAGAAACACTGCTGGGTCAAAGGGTATGTACACTTTGATAACTTTTTGAGCATAGCCCCAGATTGCTTTCCGGAATGGTTGGATCTGTTTACAGTTCCACCAACAATGTATGAGTGTCCCAGTTTTCCCACATCCTCTCCAAAAGTCATCATTATCTTTTCCTGTCATTTTAGCCAATCTGACAGATGTGTAGTGGTATCTCAGAGTTGTCTTAATTTGCATTTCTCTGATCAATAGTGACTTGGAGCACCTTTTCATGTGACTAGAAATAATTTCAATTTCTTTATCTGAAAATTGTCTGTTCATATCCTTTGACCATTTATCAATTGGAGAATGGCTTGAATTCTTATAAATTTGAGTCGATTCTCTCTATATTTTAGAAATAGGCCTTTTTCAGAACCTTTGAATATAAAAATGTTTTCCCAGTTTATTGCTTCCATCTAATCTTGTCTGCATCAGTTTTGTTTGTACAAAACCTTTTTAACTTAACATAATCAAAATTATCTATTTTGTGATCAATAATGATGTCTAGTTCTTCTTTGGTCACAAATTTTTTCCTCCTCCACAGATCTTGGAAATCTGTTTGTCTGCATGTTGATCTGTCTATCATCTATCTATCTGTATCCATATGTCTGCATGCCAGTCTATCTATCTGTCACTCTGCATATCTATCTATATCTGTCTATCCATTTATCTATCTATGACATGACTTTTCAGAGATATATTTTTTCTCATCTTTAAATGAGAATAAGAATGCTTGGATAAGCCATCTCATAGCGTTGTTGTAAGGGAAGCACTCTGAAAACCATTGGTGATAAATAAATACACACACACACACACACACACACACACACACACACATATATATATATATATATATATAAAATTATTACTTTTATAATTAGAATTTTTAAAAAGAATTTTAATTAACTGGGGTGAGGGTATATCAGAGAGTTACAGTAGCAGCTCTGGCTTAAAGCAGAAGAATCTGATCTTGATTGTTGACTTGGGAATTGGGATGCACTTGTCTGTGGTAAAGAATATTGCCTGGATCTTCTTCCCATTCTAATGTAGACTACTGATCAGTAAGGTGTATCCCCAAGTTAGTTGCCAAGGGAATTGGAGCAGGGGTGTAATTTCTGCCCTTCTTCCTTGTTTAAGTCTTTCCCATGAGTTGCTCTCTTGTCTCTCTGTTCTGTTTATCTGTCTCTTTCTCTGTCTTGTCTCTCTCTATTTCTCTGTCTCTTTGTCTTGTCTCTTTTTTGGCTTTATCTCTCTGACTTAACTCTGTCTCTCTGCCTTGTTTCTCTGTCTCTCCCTTATCTCTTATTTCTCTCTGTCTTATCTCTCTATTGCTTTGTCTCTGTCTTGTCTTGTTTTTCAGTCTCTGCTTTGTTTCTCTCTGTATCTCTGTCTTTATGTCTTGTCTCTCTGTCTTATCTCTCTGTCTCTGTGTTTCTGCCTTGTTTCTCTGTTTTGTCTATCTCTCTGTCTTTGTCTTGTCTCTGTCTTGACTCTGTCTCTCTGTCCCTCTGCCTTGTTTCTCTATGTTGTCTCTCTGTCTCTGCCTTGTTTCTCTGTCTCTCTCTTGTCTCTCTTTCTTTCTGTGTCTCTCTATTGGTTTGTCTGTCTGTCTGTCTTGTCTTTCAGTCTCTGCTTTGTTTCTCTCTGTGTCTCTCTGTCTTTATGTCTTATCTCTCTGTCTTATCTCTGTCTCTCTGTGTTTCTGCTTTATTTCTATGTTTTGTCTATCTGTCTCTCTGTCTTGTCTCTATCTCTCCATTTTGTCTCTCTGTTTTCTCTTTATCTTGTCTTTCTGTGTATCTTCTCTCTCTAACCTGTTTTGTCTCTTTGTCTTGACTCTCTGTCTGTCTCCTCCTCTCACCATTTTAATTTCATTCCCACTTAGAGCCCATGCTAAGTAATTTAGAGACCCAATAAGAAGTACAGAATCAGGAAGGGGAGCAGGTAATAAAATGTCTTCTCTCGTCTCTCCCCCTCCCTTATCTCTACAAAGGGGTCTCCAGAGACCTGGAGCATCTCCCATCCTTGTGGGGCTGGAGGGATGGGAGTGTCTTATCCACAGTTCACTCCCTCTGGAGGTGCCACCAGGAAAGGGCTGGGCTTCAGGTCCAGGAGAGGGGAGAGAGGGAGATTCTCTGTCTCTGTCACCTGCTCAGACTGTCACGCTCTGACAGCTTTAGCTATTAGTGACCCTTCGGGCATTTAATTGATCCCCTCCTAACAGGATGGAGTCTATAAGGGGTAAAATTGAAAATTTTCCTGTTAGGACCAGAGAGCTTTACCACGTGGTTTATACCAGGTCGTCCCACTCCAAGAGGGGGAGAAAAAGAAGGGCTGCTAAGCAAGAGAATTTAAGAGAAGTAAGGGCTGTCACAACCGTCTGCCATGGAGAAAAGTCCCCAAGGAAAGTCCTAAGGAGTTCAGCTTTGACATAGACCACCAAGGGAGACCATCTATACCACATGGTGTACCCTATCAATTTGACAGTTTAATTCCACAAATATCAATTTATTGATAATAAGAGTAACAATAAAAATGTACAGTGTTTTAAAATCCACAAAGTAGTTTTCTCACAACAAACCCTGAGAAAGCTGTGGTACGAGTGTCTTAATGCCCATTTTAGAGATGAAGAAACTGAGGCTTACAGAGCTTCAATGTTTTATCCACAGTCATACTTCTAACAAAACCAGGAACTAGATTAAGAAACAGGTCTCCTAAAACTGAATCCAGAGTTGTTTCCATATACCATGCTAGCATAGAAGGGGAATGTTAGATGGCTTAGTAAATAGAGTAGAAGGTTTGGAGTCAAGAGTCTAAATCCAGCCAAGTCACTGAACCCCATTTGCTTCAGTTTCCATCATCGATGAGCTGAAGAAGGAAATGGTCAACAACTCCAGCACCTCTGTCCAAAAAATCCCAAATGGGATCAGAAAGAGTCCTACACAATTGAAAAATGACTGAATGACAAAAAAGCATGGATGGACACATTCTCTGCTTCTGAGACATGAGGAGCATCTGGGTCCACATTTGCCCTTTTCTCACATATGAAATGATCAGAACCTGAGTGACCTAGTGCCAGATACTATATTTACTTGAGTAAAAGATCCAAGCAGTCAGTCAGTCAGTCAACAAGCATTTGTCAAATGGTTACAACGTGCTAAGCTCTGGGCATATAAAGAAAGGGAAAAAACACTGTTCCTGCCTTCAAGGAGCTTAATGGGGGAGACAACATGCAAACTATTATGTCTGTATAAAATATAGACAGTCTAAATGGGTTATAATCACAGAAAACCCAGTAGAGGGAAGGAAGAAACTAGGAAAGGCCTCTTAGGGAAAGCAAGATGAGAGATATGTCTTGAAGGAAATCAGAAGATGTTGTGAGGAAGAACAATACTCCAGGTATAGGAGACTATCAGGCAAAGGATCTGAGATGTATGGGAAGATGAAGTGTTAACGGGTGAGAAACAGCAAGAAAGCCAGTATCACTTCATATTAAAACCAGTCTGCCAATTGACCACAAAGAGAATTATATGAGCCAAGGTCCTCACTTAGCTCATACAGGGAAAGGGCTCTGAGCTCCTCACTAGCCACAGAGGCGTTCTTTTAGAAGGATGCTGTAGACATCCATACTGTTGTACACTATACCTGTGATGGGTGATGTACAAGTGTTACTGCTGATGACTAGTATTCTTGTTACTGACATCAATCAAATAGATGTAGTCACAGTTCCTAGGATTGCCAAGCTGAGGAGAGGACCATCTTGCTATTTTATGACAATTTGGCCAATAGCAGTTGGAAAAACCCTAAGACCCAAGCTAAAAGATCAAGGTGAGGGTTTCCTTCCTTCCCCCCCTTTTATTTGCTAAGGCAATTGGGGTTAAGTGACTTGTCTAGGGTCACATAGCTAGGAAGTGTTTGATAGATAGATAGATAGATAGATAGATAGATAGATAGATAGATAGATGGATGGATGCATGAATGGATGAGTGAGTGGATGAGTGGGTGGATGAGTGGGTGGTTGGATGGGTGGATGGATGGATGGATGCTGAAATCTCTCCAACCCATCCTGAAATTGTTCCAGACCAATCTTGCCTATTGTTACTTCCTTACTTATGTTTCTTTGATCTCCAACCAAGCTACCAGCCATTGTGCTTCATTCTCCCCAACATTTCTTCTGCCTAGGCCCATGCTCCCTGTAGCCCCAGCATCCCAGTCACCCGTGTCACTGTGTCATGGATTTCCTTGCCTTACGTTTCTCCAGGGCCTCAACAGTATGTTTGAAGTATATCTGGTGGGCAACAACTCCCACCATTTCATCGTCTCCCCCACTTCCATCCAAGGGAAGGCTGACATCCGAATGCGGGTGGCCCAACCATTGGACTACGAGACTGTCTCCCGTTATGATTTTGACGTAAGTATCCTCCTCTCCTTTAAGGTTGAGATGGGAAGGCAGATTCAGGCAAAGGAATAAGTGAACTCCATCTTTCCCTAATATGTTCAAGGATTTAACATGAGAACAGGCCTGAATTAAGTATGAAAAGACTGGAACAGGTTAACTTAAGCCAAGGAGAACGGGAGAATTTCTGCAAAGCCACACCAATGGGGGGTTCTTCACAGGGATGGACATGAGAGGAACCTATTTCTGAGAAAATGGTAACAGCCCATCACTAAGATTCAGGAGTTAGAAACCAGAGCAGCTCCAAGTGACCCCAGAAAAATACTACCCAGTGGACAAATTCCTGACAACATATCAAGTTAAATAGCAGGTTAGGCAGCTGGATCTGATTTTCATGCATAGGTTGTAGAGGAGGTGGCTGACTATGGAATATGAGTTGAGAAAATAACTAAAAGGTCTCTTCTAAGTCCCCAAAACTCTCACTGTCTGGATACTATCCACCATTGGCACTCTTTCAGGATGAATATCATTTCTCCTTGTGCTTTTCACTCTCCTGGGAAAGACAAGAGGTAGAAGGGATGCAGAGGGATATTATAAGATGGAAACAATATGAAAGCACAGGTTACCTGAAAGGAGAAGGGGAACTTGAAAGAATGAGGTTAAAGTTCAGAATAGAAAGGGAAGTGAGACTAAAAAGGACCTAAGGTACAGAGATTCCAAGATCCAAAATGCAGAGCAGACTCCACATGCAGAAATTTGAGCATCCACAGAGTGATCAGCACGTGCCCCAAGTTTGGAATAGGGGAGGTCTCGTCATTCCTGTTTCTCTACTGACCAATCAGTGAGTAGAAACAGAGATGCCCACTTTCTCAAGCCCCTGTCCTTCCTTTGTTCAAGGTCAGAACCTCAGTTGCAAGACCTGCCAACCAAACACAAAGTAGCCACACATTTGTTGGACACAAACCATCAGTGTGTGTCCTTATCAGACTAGTCAATAAATGCCCAAATACTCACATTGGCCCAATCTACCATCAGTCTTTCCGGGCAGGGCCAATAGCTCCAATGGCTTTCCAGAGAGGTTGAAAAAGTAGCTGTTGGAGGATGTCAATAAGCCATCAACCCTTCTTGAGACAGGATGTGACAGGTATAGAGATACCCAAGAAAGACAGGAAGATAGAACTTGAGAACAGAAACTTTGGGCTGAAATGTCCCTCACTCAGTGGTGAGGAGGACAAAGATGGGGATACACTTGGAGTTATGGTGCTCACCCACCCTCTCTCTCTTCTTCCTGCCTAGATGTTTGCCAATGAAAGTGTGCCAGACCACGTGGGCTATGCCAAGGTGAAGATCACCCTTATCAATGAGAATGACAACAGGCCCATCTTCAGTCAGCCACTGTATAATGTCAGCCTGTATGAGAATGTCACTGTAGGGACAATGGTCCTGACCGTTCTGGTGAGTCCTGCTGCCCTCCAAAGTCAGTGATTTCCTCTACATGGCTATTGTTGGTAATTAATAATAATGATATTTTTATTTATATTGTGCTTTAAGATCTATAAAGCACTTTATAAATATATAGTTTTATTCTTACAATTCTGGGAGAGAGTTCTTGTTATCCCCCTTTTTACCAATAAGGAAACTGAGGCAAATAGCTTGCCCAGAGGTTGTATGATTAGTGAATATCTCAGGCTGGATTTGAATCCAAGGCTTTCAGATTCTAAGATCAGTGCTGCCCATTGCACAATGCAATTGCCTCGTCCAGCTGAGTTTTACCCAGACACCTTGAGCCATCCCTGGACATCTCCAGCCCCCAGTATTAGCACTTCTCTAGATTATGTATTTGGTTAATATTTGTTGGTTGCTGGAGAACATCTGGGACTCTGCAAAGACCGAGGCACCCCTGAACAAAACTGAGCAAATGGTATCAGGGATCCAAGAGGAGAATCCTAAAGTCAGAGTGAGCTTATACCTGAAAGTGATGGGGGAATCTGCCCAATCAGGAGAGGAGTTTTACCGATACACCTGGAAAAATACCCAGCCCCCTCTGGAATCGGTGTCCCTCATTGGCTAAGGCCACCACTCCTAGGAGAGGAGAGGCAAGGGAGAGGTTTAAAGGCTCCTTAAAGCCATCCAGACTGTGTCTACTTCTACCTACAGCCTGCATGTCCTTGGCTTTGTCTCTCTGGGTTCAGTTTCCTCATCTGTAAACTGAAGGAATTGGAACGTGTGATCCTTAAGGTCCTGCCAGCTCTGAATAGGTGATCATGCAGTGACTCGGACCTACATTCTCCCTTCCTGACTTGCACAAGCCTCCTCTAGTTCTCTCCCCGGACCCCCAAATTCAGGTGCATATGAATGCTCCCCTTCTCTTCCCCCAGATTCCCCACCCTTGAGCAGAGGCAGGAGAATGCCTCTTTGGCTCCTGGGGTCCCACACTTATAAGTGTGTTTACTCTACAGACAGATGGTGTGAAACTGTATTGAGCCCCCGGGTGCTTCCCATCTGACAGTTATTAATATTTCAAACAGATGTTTAGCTAGTCAGGCTGTCAGACGCTAAACAACAAGTCTGGGGTTGCCATTGGCTGCTTCGCCTCCCCCCCACACCCCCTGGCTCTGCCAGACTTCACTGAGGCTTGCCCCTGCCATAAATCAGCCTGTGCAGGATGCCACCCAGGGCCTGCAGACCTAATATGGAGCTATTGTGTGAGGAGAGTCTGGGGGTGGCTCTTGGAACACTCTTGACGATGCTCAGCTCTGAAGAATGAATTATATTCATTCGTTCGTTCGTTTAGCAAGAAGATGTTAAGGGCCTACTGTGTGCCAGGAATGGTGCTAGATAAGCAGGATAAAAACTCAAAAAACAGTCCCTGTCCTCAAGAAACTAACGATCTATTTGGAGGGAATGGGGAGTAACTGCCCCCAGAAAATTAAGTTCAAATAGGAAAAAGAGAGTCTGACAGGTAAGTTGGCCACCATGTCACTTTTGGAACATTTCCAAACAATTCCTTTGAGCATCCTCCCTATCAGAACTTCTGCCCCTGGGACACCAGGTTTGAATAGGGGAGCTTTCACCCTACCTTGACCAGAACCAGGCAGCCATGTCATCTTTTGGACATCTCCAAACTGTGCCCACACAAGCACACACACACACACACACACACACACACACACACACACACACACAC
>JAJPUD010000281.1:396389-408056 GCA_023553655.1 Myrmecobius fasciatus
CACACACACACACACACACACACACACACACACACACACACACACACACACATTCTGGCTTCCCCTTCATATGTTGTATCCCACCACCTGAATGTAATCTATATAATGAGTGCTTAAGAAATGCATTATATCATTCATTCATTCTGAGGAGAAGGGCTCTAACAATTATGGAGGTGAATGAACATAGACTTCCTAGAGAACCTGGCTATGAAAGAAGCCGGGGATCCTTGGAGGAAGAGGTAGGCAGAGAGTGCCTTCCTAGGATGAGGATGGCATCGAGACGGGAAGCGGAATACTATAGTGTGGGCAAAGGTAAGCAGCCCAGTTTGGCTGTAACATAAAGTGCATCAAGAAGAGCAATGACCTGAAATCGCATGGGGAAGGACTTGAAATGTCAAAGCGAAGAGTTCTTCTTGTTTTCCTAGAGGTGTTTGGGAACCACTGATGTTTATGCAAGTGATATGGTCAGACTCGTGCTTCCAGAATAACAATTTGGAAACTGCACGAAGATGGATAGGAGACAGGAGAGACTGATTACAGGAGGGCCAATTAGGAGGATATTGTAAGCGTACAAGTGAGTGGTGATGAGGTCCTAACCTAGGATTGTGACTATGGGAGGCGAGAGAAGGGGACGGGTAGATATGAGACAGATTACCATGGTAGAATCAACAAGACTTGGCAGTTGATTGGATATGAGGGCTAAGGAAAAGGGAAGACTTAAGAATAACTCAGAGTTTGGGAACTAGGTAATCAGAGGACTTCCTCTCATGCTACTCCAGTGGGTTAGAGCTTCTGACCATTTGACATGTGCCTGTCCCCTGGGAGACCCTGCAAAGGGAATGAGTGTCTTAATCATCTTGTAACTTTGGGTCTCAACATCTCCCAGATATCCTGAGACAGCCATGGAGAGTCCTTACTTTTTAGTGATCTGAGCATTTTTCCATCAGTCCAGACCTGTGATTTCATCAGCATGAGGAGCTCAGGCTCTCCTCCGGCATCTTATTTGTAGCTTATTATCTTAGCAAGGCTCAATTTATGTCAGTAATGGATAGCCCCATTTTGACACCAAGAGCTTTAAAGCATCCTGTAATCGAGTTAAAGCAATTTCACTGCCCAGAACGGCCATGACAATCCACGGGTAAAGGGCCTGAGGGGTTTAGTGGAGTTCAGGTTCAATGTGACCCAGTGGAAGGACATGACAATAAAAGCAGCTGACATGATCCATAGGAGCTCAGTGGTGAGAAAGGCAGGAGGAGGTCCCCATCTTGCTCCACTTGGCTGCTAGCCAAACCACCTCCGGAGTGCTCTTTCCCATTTGAGACATTTTAGAAATTTCTTCAGGATGAGGTTAGTGGGAGGAGGGCATCCTGAGTAATGAAGATCTCTCTATTAGTAAGCACTGGAGGTGGGATTTGAACCCAGAGCTTCTTCCATCATTCTAGAGTGCTTCAGAGATGATTTCTGAGGTCCATTCTAACTCTTAGACTCTGTGAATCCATGACACTATCCCATTCTGGGAAGGACGGGTCTTACATCAAACCCTTGAGTGTTCTAGAACTCTGTATTCTAGAGTTTCCATGGAGGAAGAAGATTAGCCAGTGGAGAAAGACAACTGTAGCTTATGAAGAAGAATAACAGCAATAAACTCTTATTAGGTACCTTATTAGTTTATTATTAGGTTCAGAGATTTGTGCCAGGCACCTGGAGAAGGATGGATAAGATTCATTAAATAAGGATGGGTCGGAAGAACATTTGTATGAAATGTAAGGGTCTGCTCGCTGTCACCCTGGACTCACCTCACCCAAAGCAAAGGCAATAATAGCACAAAGTCAAAGCGATGAGGATTTATGGTGTGGCTGGTGAAGATTTGGGCAGTGGGGTAGCACAGTGGTTAAAGTACAGGATCTGGAATTAGGAAAACTCCTCTTCCCGAATTCATGTCTGACCTGAGACACTTACTAGCTCTGTCACTCTGGGCAAGACTCGCAACTTCTGCTTGCCTCAGTTTCCCCATTTGGAAAATGAGATGGAGAAGGAAATGGCAAGCCATCAACGTATCTTTGCCAAGAAAACCCCAAATTGGGTCATGAAGAATCAGACACGACTGAAAAACAAGCAAATAGTGGAGATTGGAACTTTTTGGCTAAAGCCAAGAGTGAATGTAAAGAAGTAATATTGGACAAGTTTGGGAAGATGTCAGATTGAATGCCCACAAAAGAAGTTTTAGGTTAACTTAGTAGGCTGTAGGGAACTAGTGAATTTTGTTTTGTTTTTGTTTTTTGTTTTTTGCAGAAGTGATAATTCTTACAATCAGATGAAGGAGGGCTTGGACAGGGGAAATGGTAAAGTTGGGAAACACTGTCAGTAATCCAGGTAGCTATTGGTTAAGGTTTAGCTTAGCATGGTTGCAGTGGGAATTGAGAGTAAGAGAAAGCTGGGAGAGATGTTGCAGGGGTGTAATTAACAACTAAGCTCTTCTCAAATCAGTCTTCCTTTCTATCTGTAGAAGCAATGTGTTATTGTGGATAGAGTATAGGTCTTAACAATCAAGAAGCCCTGAATCTGACCTCATCCACTTATTAATTTTATGACCCTAGGCTCAGAGCCTCAGTTTTCTCATCTGTAAAATGGAGATAATAATAACATTTGCCTCACAGGATTGTTGTGGTGAACAAAGGAAACCATATATACAACTCACTCTGTAAACTTTACAACACCATGTATCATCATCAATCATCATCATCATCATGATCATTATTATTCCATTCCCCATCCCCTACTCAGGTAGATTATTTGAATTAAGGAACTGACTTGTATTTGTTAGCACACTAACCACTAGAGAATCAAGACCCACCACTAAGGTATCCCCCCTGGTCGCTCAGGAGCCCAGAATCTACCTCTAGGCATAGAGATAGTTTATCTCCTAGAGAGTTTGAAAGAATGAGCAACCAGTTTTCCAAAGAAATCTCTTCCCTTAACCTGAACAGAGAAGATGACCTCCTCAAAGAGTGGAGGGACAATTGGATGAAATCACTTAGAATCATTAGTTTCAAAAGAGATCCCCTAGTCTAACCTCATTTTATATAAGAGGAAACAAGATCATTTCAATATTAGGCAGCTAATTAGCAATGGGACCAAGAATCGATCCCAAGAATCAGTTTCCCCATCTGTCAAACTAAGGAGTGAGAATAGGTGGTGTTAGAATCCTCTCAAACTCTCAAGACTTTATCAGAAAAAGCATCTCTACCTTCCCCAGCTTCCCATCCCCTAGTCTAACCTTCTCATTTTATATGAGGAAACAAGATCATTTCAATATTAAGCAGCTAATTAACAATGGGACCAAGAGTCAAACCCAAGAATCAGTTTCCCCATCTGTCAAACTAAGGAGTGAGAATAGGTGATGTTAGAACCCTTTCAAACCCTTAAGACTTTATCAGAAAAAGCATCTCTACCTCCCCCAGCTCCACACACCCCCCTTCTTTCAAGACTTTCTGAAGAAGGCAGCAGCTCCACTAGAGGAAATCAGTCTCTTGCTCATGGTTCCTCTGGAAATGAAAAGTGAGGAAATCACTCACAAGAGAAGTCCTGATATGGGGAAGTTTTCTGATTCTGGATAGCTCCAAGTACCCCTTCAGGTAATCACTCTAGGCTATTGAATGATGGAACCCTGAGTTGCTTTCACCCACTGTGGCCATTCCCTCAGGGTATAGTGTGAGCCCAAGTTCTTCCCTTGCTGGGAAGCCTTGGACAGTCAGTCAGTCAGTCAGTCAGTCAACAAACACTTGCTATTATCAGGCATTATGTACCAGGGACTAACAGTGAAGGTGCATGTGGAGGGTTAGTTCTGGATGTCATCAAATGATAAAGTCAGGAGGGGGTCACTGAGGCAGTCGTATCTGGCTGTCATTGCCCCCTGAGCCCTTCGTCTTACCGAGACAAGCGGTCACCCTTCCTCTGTATCACCTTCCCCTTCTCACTCTGTCTCCACATGCATTCGACCCAAGGATGGAAAACCCCTTCCCTCCAGCCCTGCTTCCACCCCCCCCACTGGAAGTAGTGTGTTCCATGTTTGGAGAGATTGTCTGGCAGCAGTGCCTGCAGCAAGGACATGCAGGGGCTCCCATGAATCTGGCACCTGCCTGGAGGCAGCCGGAATGGAGCCCCTGGAGTGGGGGGATCTGGCAGGAAGTACCTGGATCCTCCTCCTCCCCATCAGGGGAGCCCAACATCACTGTCCCGGCTTCAGAGGCTCTCTCTGCAGCAACTTGGAACCTGTCTTTGGGAAGGAGGAAAAGGAGAACATGAAAAACTGAGGCACTGGCAGGATCGACAGATAGTGATACACTTTTGACAGTATTTATAGTAGAGTATTATAGTAGTATACTATAGTATTTTATAATAGAGTATAGCATATAGTATTTTATAGTATAAACATATATAGTATTATTAACATTTATACTATAGTATTATAGTGGTTTAGTATTTTAATAAGTATTTAAATTTAATAAGTATTTAAAGTATAAAGATATACTTTTTATACTATTTATGGTATTAGTATTAGTAATAATAATATCATCATTTGTATAGTGTTTTAAGATTTGCCTGGTGCTTTAATTCATTTGATCCTTACCACAACTCTGGGAGCTAAGTGCTATTATCCCCATTTGACAGATGGGGAAACTGAGGCTGGGAATTAAGTCATTTTCCCAATAAGTATCAAAGGCAGGTTCTGAATTCAAGTCTTCCTAGCTCCAAGGCTCACACTGTTGCCAATGAGCCACCTATCTACCTGGGTTGGACTTGGGGAACAGGAAGGCCTGAGTGATGAATCCTGCTTCAGATATTATTTAACTGGCTGTGTGAAGCCGGGCAAGTCAGGTTCCCTCAGTGTCAGTTTTCCTCATTATGTTGGGAGGATCAGACAAGATAATGTAAATACAGTGCTTTGTGAACCTGAGAGCACTGTATAAATGGTATTAGTTTTGAAGGGTTCCTCTACCACTTTTTTCTCCATATTGGGAGAAAACACTGGAGGCTGGAAGGAGGATACAACATTGGGTCATTGTTACTCACTGTTGGTTCAGAAGCTTTGGATACACCCCCTTTTCTGTCTAAGGCTGACCCACAGACCCCATCACCTCCTTGCATTCCCAGAATCCAGTTAGGGAGAACACTTTTGTTTTTTTTCCACTTGAAAACCTATAATCCCATGCCATCACTCAAAGCCCAAGCTTCCCCTCACTCACTTTGTGATAGGAATCCTTGACCCCCTCTTTTCCTTACCTGCCCTCTCTCTCAGCTACAGAGCCAGAGCAGAACCTGCTGAGTGAGTCAGGAATCGCCAGGAACATGACCCACCCACGGTCCTGCCTTGCCCATTCTTCCCCCTACACTCCCCATCCCTGCCCTGCTGGACTCTGCTCCTTAATGGGGCTCCACTGTTCTCTCACCTCCCCCACACACACTTAATTTTGGGCAAGGCCGAGTCTTTCTGTCTCTTTTGCTGCTAGAGGGGATGAAGTTATAGCTGCTTGCTCAGGGACTGTGAAATTCCTTCTCCCTGACCTTTACTGTGATGTTATTAAAAGGTTTCATGGCCAGTTGTTTCAGAAAAAAAATTAAGAAAAAAATAAAATATTTCAATATCCATTGAGAGCAGGGGCATAATGTCCTGAGATTGGCTTTTCTCCTCTTTGCTTCCCCCTCCCTCAACCCTTCCCCATCACTTCTACTCGCTATCAGGTGCTGCCCTTCCTAAGTCTGGAAGAAAATGGTTTATTTTTCTTGGGCTCTATTGTTTAACATGAGGAAGGGTCATCTGGAGGAGTCACAGAATCTCCCCCACTAAAGAGACAGAAATGGCATCCCTTGGTTGGATAAGGGGGAGGAGTGTCTAGGTAACTTAATCTGAAAAGACTTGAAGGCTTAAATAAGTGGCAAGCCCATAATGACTCAGTAGTATGGTCCAGCAGATGAGGAAATAAATATGATTTGAGGTTGAGTGGTAGCATCCAGAATGCAGGAAGTACCACAAATCAAGCCACAGCCAGAGGATTATGAGGATTATGACAAGTTCTGGATTCATATTTTAATATTTTAATAAAATTTCATTTTTTTCAGCCAGCAAATATTTGACTTCTGTCCCTCCCACATTTCACTCCCCTGTTGAGAAAGAAAGAGATAGATGACCTCTGAGCAAACAAATCTCCACATTGGCTGTGTGTGAGTGTGTGTGTGTGTGTGTGTGTGTGTGTGTGTGTGTGTGTGTGTGAATCACATACTGGTTCCATCACTTTTCTGTCAAGAAGCAAGTAGCATGTTTCATCGTGAAGTCTTTGAAGTTGTGCTTGGTCAAGGTATTTATCAGAATTCTTTAGGTCCTCAAAGTCATTTGTCTTTATAATGTTGTTTTAATATAAATCGATCCCTTGGTTTTCATTTTACTCTGTATCAGTTCCTACAAGTCTTCCTGGGATTCTTTGAAACCCTATAAACTCTATTATTTTTCTTCCTTTCTTCTTCATTCTTCCTTCTTTCCTTCCTTCTTTCCTCCCTCCTTTCTTCTTTCCTGCCTTGTTTCCTTCCTTCCTTCCTTTCTTCATTTTTTCTTTCCTTCCTTCTTTCCTTCATTTCTTCCTTCCTTTCTTTTAAAGCAATTGGGATTAAGTGACTTGCCTAGAGTCACAAAACTAGTAAGTGTCTGAGGCTGGATTTGAATTAAGGTCCCCCAACTCCACGGATAGTTCTCTATCCACTGTACCATCTATCTGCCTCCTTCTTGTATTTTCATAAGTACAACAGTAGTCCATCACATTCCTATACCATAAGTTGTTCAGTCATCCCCCACTTGATGGGGGCACATCATTTTAAGAAAGGTATTGACAATCCAATAGTGAGCTCCAATGGGATGGGATGGGCAACCATGATAACAAGGAGACTCAAAACCACACCAGGTGATGCTGTGCCCTTGCCACTGAGTTGGAGGGATGTATTATAGAGGGCTTTTCTTCTGAATATGGGTTGAACTAAATAATGATTATAATTCACAAGTTGAGAGACAGAAAGAGAGAGAGACAGAGAGAGAGAGAGAGAGAGAGAGAGAGAGAGAGAGAGAGAGAGAGAGAGAGAGAGAGAGAGAAAGTCCCTTAAGGTGTATAGTAGTTTTTTTTCACATGTGTGGTTACATAATGCAAATATGATTGGCCCCTTTTCATAGATTAGGAAAGTGAGGTTCTGATGAAGAGATAAATATAATCCTCTAAGAGAAAGTCACAGGTAAAAAGAAATGTGGGTAATGTCCATGTTCCTTGAATGAGAGGAAGATGCTCTGAACAAGGTCCTCCAGACAATATTCTTTCACCCAAAGAGTTTTTCTGGCCATGGTCTCATTGGTTTCTGCCCCGCTACTTGAGAGAAGGTCTTGGTTGTCCTGAAGGAGTGAGTCCTCACCAGTGTAGCTGCTGTTCTAGCAACCAGCCTCTCCATTCTCAGCTTATTTGGTTTTTAGACAGCAGACACCACCTGTTGTTGCCATCATACTCAGGTCTTTCAAAAGATCCTCTCAGTGGCACCTTCTTGAGCTTCTTGAGTTTTTTTTTTCTTGTTTTCCAACCCCCTGGGAGGCCCATAGCATGGGTGCACTGACTTCCCTACAGGGAAAATGTACACGGAGATATGGACAAGCCCTGCAGAGGAGAAGGAGGTGTGAGTGATCTTAACCAATGGGCATGGCTGTAAGGTCTAGGGCAGAGATTGTTATGGATGTTCTGTGCTTCAGGTCCTACAAATCTTTCCAGGTTTCTTTGAAACCATCTCTTCAGCACTGTAACATTCAGTTACGTTCAAGTACCATCATTTGCTCATTGAGGGGTACCCCCTTTGTTTCCAGTTCTTTGATGGCACAAAAAGTGTACATCTGGATCTTTCCTTCTCTCTTTGTTCTTTGTCTTCCCACCCAATTTCCTGATACTTCATTTCTTAAGCTTGTTATCATTTCTCTTTCTAAGCTTGTTTTCTCCCCTGGAAAAGAAATGTGCCCTATTAGATATCTCTAAGGTCCCTTCAGCTAATCAATAAGCAGATATTAAGCACCTACTATGTTCCAGGCACTGCGATAAGCCCTTCTAATTTTAAGTCCTGTGATCCCATGTTGAAAATTTCATGGCTCACATAGGGGTACCCCCCATTTCCTCCTTAGGCTTCCTCCTATGGCTAATCCCTTCCACAATTCCTAGGGAGTGTCTCAAGAGAGAGAAGTAATCGTGCTTTTCCAGCGCCACTCCTGGCATCCCAGATCTGTGTCCACCTTGTAGGTGAACACTTTAGGAGTCTGGGAGGATTAGCTGGCCTAACTTTACCTCTTCTACTTTTCTTCCTTGTTAGCTAACCCTTGGTGAGGATTCTCCCTCATCCCATTTGTGTCTCCTGATACCTGCCCCTTTTCCCTCAGGTGTGTAGACACTGTACATCTTGTAGCTTCTAATAGGTCCCTCATTCATATGATTGATACTATCCCTGTCTCTCCCCGTACCTGGCCCACCTTCCCGTTGCTTCATTGATTCAGCCTTTCAGGGGCTCACTGGGATGAGATCGATGGACACTGTTTTGCTTCCCACCCCCAGACTCCGCCAGTTAAGGCCACAGTGGAGAGGTAAGGGGAAAGTAATAATGTGTCCCTTCCAAGCTGGACCAGAAAGCAGCCGACATCAATATCCTAGCATTTAAAATGCTAATCACCTTCCCTTTCAATTGTCAGACTGCATGGAGGATTGGCTGTAGGAGCCACAGGGGCTGCCCATAACTTCCAGACCCAGGGTACACAAAACAAACCGGACCTCTCCCCACAGGATCAAAGCACAGGCTATGGGAGCCTGTCCTGGTCTCTCTTATTCTCTTCTCATCAGAAAAATGAGCTGATCCTTCTGTGGCTTAGAATTACGCTCCCTGGTCTCCTCTGGCAGCCGCTCTTCCTCCCCAAATGCTCCGTTGATCTGGGCTAGAAAGGTACTACCTCTAATCCAATGAGTGTTTTCTCCAGGATAGACAAGCTTACACAGTGCTAGGGGAAACCCACCTCAAGACCCTTTCTTTTCTTTATTAAAGCTTTTTATTTTCAGTACCTATGCATGGATAATTTTTCAACATTGACCTTTGTGTTCCAAATTTTCCCCTCCTTTCCTCCACTGCCTTCCCTAGATGGCAAATAATCCAATATATGCTAGGCATGTTAAAATATATGTTAATCCAATATATGTATACATATTTATACAATTAGCAAAAACCCTTTCTATGGGGAGAGGGTAGAAAGAGCAATGGTGACAAATCTAGGCCCTTGGGTACTAGGGTCTTGGCCAGGCTCCCTTCCATATTTCAGTTCAACTCCCTATGTTCAAGTATAATGAATACTTACTATATTCAAAGGCCTTTTCTTGGAATTGGACTCTGGAATGAATAACTTGGTCTGTCTTCAAATAGCTTATACTCTAGTGTAAGGCGATGGGAGAAACTTTTATTTTTTTATTTTTTATTTTTTTGCTTTTTGCTGAGGCAATTGGGGTTAAGTGACTTGCCTAGGGTCACACAGCTAGAGAATGTTAAGTGTCTGAGACCAGATTTGAACTCAGGTCTTCCTGACTTCTGGGCTGGTGCTCTATCCACTGTGCCACCTAGCTGCCCCGAGAAACTTTTAAAAGTACTTAACATATAATAGTTTGTGTTCTCCAGTGCTAATAATATCAAATGAGTGGTATAGACACATAAATAAGCTCTTACCATGCTAGGACCTATAAATCCAAAGTCAGTCTCTGCTTTTAGAGCTTATAATCTGTTGAGAGGAGACATGTCCATATATAGAGTATATAAAAACTAAATAGTTTGGGAGCAAGATCTAGCATCCAGGGATATCAGAAAAAGCTTGACATAGAAATGTCAATGAGCTGAGATTTAAAAGGTTCAAGAGATTCTAAAAGGCAGAGATGAGTCTTCTAGGCATAACACCCATGAAATGGATTGCATTGTATGGAGAATATTAAGTAAGAGAAGTTCCGCTATACCATAATGTACCTGAAGGGGAGAGATATATAATAAGGTGGAAGGCTTAGATGGAGCCAGGTTCTAAAGGGCTTATAATGATAACAGAGGAGTTTATAATTAATCCTGGAGGTAATAGTGACCCATTGCAGTTTATTGAGTGGGAGCAGAGAGCGATATTGTCTCACCTGCCATCCTGTGGAGGATGGATTTGAACAGAGGTCAGTTTGAAGGCTTTTGCAGTAGTCCATGTGAGAGATGATAAGCCCTGAGCTAGGGTGGTGATCTTTGGAGCAAAGAGAAGGGGTTAGATATGAGAAATGTGGAGGTAAAAATGTAACTCATGGATACTTGGGATGAGTCAGCCTAAAAGGTTGACATTATAACTAGGGTTTTCAGCCTTGGGTGGCTGTGTGTCCAAACACATTCGGGAGTCCAATAGATAGCCATTTTTCAGCATCTGTGATTTGAAATTATTCTCACTCTTCTCTCCCCCTCTTTACATGCATTGGTTAGGTCTGACTCAATTATTGACAGATAATGATAAAAATTATCTACAATAGGAATTATTATATGTCTGTAGTGATAGAAATTATACAGTAATTCCTAATGTCTGTAGGCCCAAGAAATGACATGGACGCTACAGATGAAGCTAGATCTGGACTCAGTTGTGTAGGATCAGAGAGAAAGGGTAGACTGGTGGCCCACTATGGCCCCTGTCCAGAGAGCATCAGGAGCTCCTGTTTTCAGGCAGTCCCCTACAACCTGCTTCAGCTTTTCCTTTTTCTCTCCCTCTCTCCATGTCTCCATCTCCCCCCTTTTCCATTGGCATCTTAATTGATCTCATTGTTCTCCAACCCCTTGAGACCGGAGACTCCAGCTGTGCTTAAACAGAACAAAATCTCTTCCAATTTCCCCACCGTTTAAAAGAAAATTGAATTCTTTATCTGCAGCAGGGGGAGGGGAAGAGGAAGGCCAAAATAGACTGATGGGCTAAACATAAATAGTTAAATAATCTGAGACCAGTTTCTAAATTGGCCAAGAAGGCAAAGGCAAATAGATTCACACCTTTTGTTTTTGAAGAGGGGAAGAGAGATGGTAGTATTCCTAGTTCCTTTCCAATCTTATCAGTTCATCTTTATAAATAAATTAAGGAGAAAGGGCAAAGAGGGGGTAAAAAAAAGGAAAGGAAAAAGAAAAAAAAACGCCAGGAGGAGGAAAGAGCCATCGTGCAGTGATTGGCAGCTTGCAGTCCCGTCTGTCTGTCAGGCCTCAGTGCTCTTTGGCTGTGTTTATCTCTTTAATCTAAATATCAATCCGTAAAAGCGAAATGGGATGGAATAAGAGTCATGACAAGCACCAGGACCAGAGAGAGAAGAGAGAGAGAAGAGAGAGGAGGGAGAAGGAGGGGGAGAGGGGGAAGAGGGAGGGAGAGAAAGTGAGAGGGAGGGAGGGAAGGAGAGAGGAAGGGAAGGGAGAGGGGAAGGGAGGAGGAAGAAAGAAGAGGGAAAGGGGAAGTGAGAAAGGGAGGAAACAGAAAGGAGAGAGAAGAGATAGAAAGAGAAAAGGGAGAGGGGGAGGAGACAGAAAAAGAAAGGGGAAAGAGAGAGAGAGAGAGAGAGAGAGAGAGAGAGAGAG
>JAJPUD010000281.1:408066-431115 GCA_023553655.1 Myrmecobius fasciatus
AAGGGGAGGAGATGAAAGGGAGAGAGAGAGAAAGAGAGAGACACAGAGACAGAGAGAGAGAGAGAGAGAGAGAGAGAGAGAGAGAGAGCACTGCTGATTGCAGATTTTACCCCCATTGCCACTGTCCTAGGTCTTGATGCAGCCATCTCTCACATCAGGGCTCTGTTTTCCAAAGGAGACATAAGGGGACAAAAAGGGGTTAGGGTTGAATGAAGACAGTGTCTAGACACAACCTGTTCCTACCCAAATGTTGCCTTTCCCCCTCCCAACCTAAAGGAATTGCCATCACTCTTCCAGTCTAGCCATGGAATCCTGGGATCGTGAAGGGCTTGTTTGATGCCTTCTTGTCTATCCCCCCTGTAGATGAGGTTCTATTCTTAAAAACCTTCCATATTCTCCTCCTGCTGCTGGTCTAGTATTTTATGGACTCTCACCTCTGGATGGCATTTCTGCATTTGACCCCAAGCCCTCCTATGATTTAAGCTCATTTGCTCTCACTTGCCCTTCGGTCTCTACCCAAAACTGAGAAGCAGCAGACCTGGGCTACAGGAACTACTCTGTGACAAGTGACTGCCCCTCTCTGGGCCTTCCTCTAAAATGAGAGGCTAGAGTGGACATCCCATCCCTTGGGACAGACATTGCTTCTGGCTACCTGCCTCTGTGTCTGGAATGCTCTCCCGCTTCATCTCTGTCTGCAGACTTTCCAGATTTCCTAAAAGTCCCAATTAAAACCCTATCTTCTACATGAAGTCTTTCCCTACCCCTCTGGACAATGTCCTTTTAGCCATTTCTTATTAATCCCTATGCATCTTGTTTGCATATATTTATTTGTTTGTTATCTCATTCGATTGTGAGTTCTCCAAGGGCAAGGACTATCCTTTGCCTCTTTTTGTATCTTTGCACAGTGCGTGGCACTTGGAGGTGCTTACTAAATGTTTATTGACTAATCTCTGAGGTCCCTCCCAGCTCTCTGCCTCTATTATTAGATGACACTTCAGGACCTTCCAAGAGTCTGTGATTCTTCATATTCTAAGTCTGTCAAGTCTCTCCTTCGGTAATCCGCAGTTGGTTGGTTTTATTCAGCACAACTGCTAAGAATAGAGTTATCCCTTGAGCTGGAGGATAGGGGGCTGAGGGGACAGATTGCTAGTGGGCTGACAAGGGCCAGAAATGAGTTCATTGATGCAATGAGTTGAATGCTCTTTAAAAAGTCCACTCCATCAACCACTAAAAAAGATTGAGTTCTAGGAGAGAGAAGGGGCCTGGAGACAACCCACTGGTGGAATATTGGCAATCCTGGAATAGAGAGTTGTCTGGGAAAAGGTTTGCAGGGAGTGGGGAAATTGCTGAATTATAGTGTGTGGGGTTTTTGGTTGTTTGTCCTGTATGTCTGGAGGTGGGGAAAGGGAGAAAGAAAAGAGAGGGGAATGAAGGAGAAAAAGGGGGGAATGTTCATGATTGCTATAATAATGGCACTTCGAATCCAACAGTTAATAATGACTAGTTATGACCCATCATCTTGAACCACAATTAGGCAACATAAGTACCCATTTCCTTCCACAGAGGAAAACTCTGAGATGCCTTCTCCGCTAGGGCTCTTAGAAATGGACTTTCTCTTGTCTGTCCCTTGCTTGGATCATTTTATGAGAGGCAATTGGGTCCCAGTTCTGCCCTCTGATTGGCAATCTCGTTGATTTGTTCACGTGTTCATTCATTCATTCAGCAAGCATTTATCAAGGAGCTACCCTCTGTCAATCCCTATATACTGGGGGCACAAAAACAAAATACCAATCTTTGGGAGTCTTGCACAGAGATGGGTGCCAGTGTAGACAAAAAGCCCAGGCTTGGACTTGATTCTGCTCTGGGTTCCATGATGAGAAGGTGGGGGTTGGGGAGGGGAAACTGACCCAAGGCAGTCCCCAGGAAGGCACTCTTGCCTAGGTTATTTGGTAGAACCTTATTTTCTCTCCAAGGAATCCTCAGATTTGCCTTACCATCAGTTCCAGCCTTTTCTTGATCCCTTCGTCTTTACAACATAAGAAAAGCTAGCTGAGGCTGCCATAGAACATTAGGAAGAGTTCAGGAGAAAATCTCCATCCTCTCCTTCCATTTATTATTCCCTTACACTAGGATGATGTCAAAGGCACAGTGTCCAATGGGCAGCCAGAGGCACATAATCTCAGAGCTGGAAGGGGACCTACCCTTTGGCCCTGCCCCACCCAAATTCCCTTTTATAAAGGTGGATTCAGATCTAAGTTCTCACCCATATTTCTTCCCTGTCTCATTGCATGAATAGCTTCCTTGGTGATTCCAAGCCTCTCTTTCTGTCAAGTCAGAAGAATGGCTTTTTCCTCTCTCTGCCTTCCAGGGATGGTTTCAGAAGAGATGAGATGATATGGCTAAAGTCCCTAGAGGTCCTGGGGAAGAAAGCCTATAAAAATCAGTGCAGCTACTTCTCTCTGAAGGAAGAGACACATTTCAATAATGATAACTCATATTTATATGGTGCTTTAAGGTGCATAATGATGCATTGTGCTGGCCCAGGTCAGGAAGCTCTAACTCAAAGTGGAGAAGGGGGAGGATTCACAGAAAGAAGTAAAAGATTGTAGTTGGAGGATGGCTTGGGGTTTCCCAGTCGCAAGGGTCTCACCTTTCCCCATCCCACACCTAACTCCACCCAGAAATCAGCTGTCTTTCTCACTGTTCAGATCCCAGGGAAGGCTGGCACTGCCCGCTGGCAGAGATGGAGAAACACTGAGGCTGGCTGCATTAAAACGCCCCTGCCGGCAACTATCTTAGAGATCATTGGTGATTTATATTTCCTACACCGGACTTTGACCTTAATTTCTGCTGTTGGTATGGGACTGTAAAATTCATTAGGGGCCTAAGAGAGGAGTGATTGAGATGTCAGTCAGGCAATCGTGTGGTTATTTAATCTATCAGATGTGCGGCTTGCCATTTAGGTGGACAACAAGAGAATATGAAATCAATATGGTTCATTAGCAGGGAAGCTTGTGCCCGGCCCAATCAGCGCCCACCAATGACAGCAGCTGGGGCGGGCTCGCGGGCACACCATCGCTGTGTCACCTTGGAGAATGGACAGGGTCTGTCTATCACGCATGGGCAGACAGGGTCCCAGCCAGGAAGAATCCTCAGCCCTTCAGCAGTATTCCACAGGCATTCTCTCCCTTTCTGCCATCAGGGGTCCCCGATGCTGGGGACCACTGCACGTCACCTGGAATCTCAGCCAAGGAGGGGCTCCAGTGTCTGAGAACACAAGTCGCAGCAGGTGGGAGCTTTCACAACTCCCCCAGGGGGTTGATTGGACAATGTGGGCTTTTTTCCTCCTCTTCACCATCACATCATCATTTGCGAAGCTTTTCCATCTTCCTAGTTTCTCAAGTCCCCACTTAGCAAATCTCTGGACATCGTGTCTTTCTCAAGGAAAAAACCTTCAGCTGCCCGACGCCCCTGCCCATCGCTCTGACCCAACCCACCCTCCTACACCCGGTCCCCATCACAGTAAGAGTGATGAGCAGTGAGGTTCAAGTAACTTCTGATTAGAAGTTCTTCCTCTTCCCACACTGTTCTTAGAGCTAAGAGAGAGTGGCAAGGCGGGGGTAGCTGGAGAGGCCATTCTCTTTGTTCTCCAGCAGAAATCAAAATGGCTAAAAATGTCACCCACTTTGGATTGCTTTCAACAAGAGGGAGATTGGAGGGGAGGGAAGTAATGAGTCAGGGGTAAGGCGAGAAATGGGTGGCCCTGAATAGATTGGCTTGGCTGGCACTGGGGATCATTGGAGGGGACTGAGGATGGGAAGAGAGGAAGGGGTCATTGTAAAAAGAATCATGGATTTAGGGTCAGAAGAAGTGAAGGACAGACCCTGAATCTGAAGTCAGACATGAGTTTCCTCATGTAACTGAGGGGAAAAATATTAAATAAGAAAAACAAAAGATAAAAAGCCTACCGTTCTGTTTCTAGCATTTTATGGAGCTGAGTTTGTATCCACATTTAACTGTTTAATGATGGTGGATTAGTCATGGCTCCTCTCTGGATTTAATATCTTCAATTTCCATCTGTAAAATGGGTGAGTATAACCCATAAACCAACTTTCAATGTTGTGGGAAGGAAAGCATTTTGCAAACCTTAAGCCATCACAAAATATGAGCCTTTGACTTATTGTAGTTAGGTGGACAGTAATGTCAAAGCCCAGGCTAAACAGGGGAAAGAGTGAAGAGAAAGACATGGGGGACAATGGAAACCTTAGCCTAAAAACAAGCTGTAGCCACAATGTGTGATGAACCAAGGGAAGGCGAGGAACTGAGCCATGGCCCAGGTGATATTGCTCAGGGAGGATGCTTTCATAGTGAGTCGGCGTCTATGCCAGAAAGCCAAGTCTCTGCATGGGGAATATTCACTGTCATCCTAGGGAAGGTACCAGGTGGATTTGTACCAGTAGCAAAAGGTCTTCCAAGGTAGAATGGGTTATGGGAAAGCTCAAAAGTACCAAATCTGGTGGATCTCTGTTATTTGTCAAGGTTCTAGTTTGTAGAACCTATCAGGAACTCAGACTACCCTCCATTCCCCTATTCTCCCTCTTACTGCATCTTCTTTTTCTATTACTACTACTACCACCAGCACCAATACTACTACTACCACCAATATTACTACTACTACCACTACTACTACCACCACTACCACCAATATTATAACTACTACCACCATTTTACTGCTACAACTACTACTACCACCGGCACCACCATCATTACTACATTTACTATCTTAGCTAGGTAGCCAATGGATAGAGCCCCCAGGCCAGGAGTAGAAAGACTCTTCTTCATGAAATCAAATCTAGCCTCAGATACTTGCTAGCTGTGTGACCCTGGGCAAGTCACTTGACCCTATTTGCCTCAGTTACCTCATCTGTAAAATGAACTGGAGAAGGAAATGGCAGATCAGCTGTGTGACCGACCCTGAGCAAATCAATCAATCCTGTTTGCCTCAGAATATTTTGTTTATTATTATTATTATTATTATTAGTTTATTTTGTAAAATAAGCTGCAAAAGGAAATGGCAAACCACTACAGTATCTTTGCCAAGAAAATCTCAAATAGTGTCAGGGAGAGTCAGACATGACTGAAACTACTAAACAAAAACAAAAAATAGTAAAATAGCCACTTGTATTCCTGTGACACTTTACATACAGTGTGCCATGAAATCTTCCCATCGCCTTGTGAGAGAACTACCCTTATTATTCTGACCTGACAGATGAGGAGACCATGGTTACAGTTAAGTGACCTGCCCATACCCTCACAAGCTAGGAAGTGTCTGAGGCTGGATTCAATCCAGGACTTCTTGATTCCAAGTCCAGCATTCCATCTACTTTACTCTTAGGGGTTAGAATGCCCCTTCTGTTTCCCTGTGTCCTTTCCAGACTCCCTTTGCAGCCATCACTCAAGTACTGTCTTGACGTCTGGGCTAGTCAACGTGATCACCCGGCTCAGTTCATGGTGGCTTTGTCCATCAGCCCCAAGACTGATTTTTCCTCCTCTTCACCATCACATCATCATTTGTGAAGCTTTTCCATCTTCCTACTTTCTCAATTCCCCACTTAGCAAATCTCTGGACATCGTGTCTTTCCCAAGGAGGTCATTATGCCTTTCTCCAGGAGGTCAGTGTCTGACTTACTGTGGTGTTTCTGCCTCGGACTTTTCCCCTCTCCAACCCAACCTTTCACTTGGCTGCCAAAGGGATTTTATGTAGGCTTGACCCTGTCACTTCCCTCCTCAATAAACACTTAATGGATCCTTATTACCTCCAGGGTCAAATGATAAAGTCCTCAGCTGGGCATTTAAAGCCCTTCAAAAGCTGGCCCTTCCTTACTCCCTTATACATATTCTTCGGTCCATGATACTGGCCATGTCGTTGTTCCTTCCACATCACACTCCATTTTCTATCCTTTGCCTTTTCTCTGTCCATTTCTCCAATGCTTTCTCCTCACTTCACTTCCTTCAAGACTCAGCTCAAATTTCACCTTCCACAAAAGGACTTCCCTCATCTTCCTCTCTGCTTACCCTCTCCCCATCCCCTACCTCCTGCCTTTCTTCTGGAATTACTTTTCATTAAACCACATATGTCATATATGTGTCTTATATATGTTCATATATCACATGTGTCTGTGTGTGGTACATACATGTATTTATCATATATTTTATAGCACACATAGTTTTTGAAGGAAGGAGCAATGTTTTCTGTATCTCAATACTTAGCACAGGGCCTGGCATATAATTGGCACAATAAATGTTTGCTGATTGGTGGATAAATTTATATATGCATATATTGATTTTCTCTAGCAGATTGTAAGCTCCTTGAGGTCAGGAGCTGTTAATTTTGGTTTTATCTTTGTATTCATAGTGCCCAGCACAGTGTCTAACATTCAGTAGGTTCTAAATATAAATAGTTCTCACTATATGTAAATTCACAATTACACAAATTACACAAACTCTCTGTAAAGAAGTCTGCAAGAAATCTGCACTCCAAAACAAAAAAAAAAAAAAAAAAAACAGAAAAGTCTGTTAAATTTACTGTACAGTGCTGTGCTTTCTCTCTAGTCCTATTCCTTGGCTCGGCACCCCACAAAAAATAGAAACCCCCCCCCAAGTGAAAGCAGAAGAATGGACTGCAGAGAGAGCAGCAGATTGAGGACTTGGTTCCAAACTTCCTTTGCAGAGAGAGGAGACCCCCTCTGTCCACTCCTGAGCCCTGGCTAACTGTTTTCCATCCACACTTGGGTACCAGGTGTCCTCTCACCCCTCCTTCTGTGTCTGGCCCCCAGGGGTCTGCCTCCCAAGTGTACTTCAGTGTTCTCCTTCTAGGTTCTGGTCAGGCCCTCACATGGCTGGCCCTGGCCCCTGATGTTCCTCTTCCTGCTCTCACTTTTATATCCCAGGCCCCCAGGGGTTCTTGACCTGGGTGCTGGCTCCCTCCCTCCATAGCTCCCTTCCTGCCTCCTTCCTACCCTCCTCCTCTTCCAAGTCTATTTGCAAATTTGCATTACATAAAAATCTCTTTACTTAGAGAGGCAGATCTCCTTAAAGCAAGAACTCAGCTGCCCTACCTCTTCCTACTCAGGCCTTTCTCCATGCTCATCCTGTGCCAACCCTCAATATACCCAGTGGGTAAATGTGTAACCCTTCAGCTCCAAGGGCTCTGCTGTTACTTCTACTTCAGTCACTCTTAATTATGGAACCAGTGCACACCAAATGAACAAATACTTCTATAAAGGGCATTATGCTAGAGAGTTTGCCTTACTTCAGGGGGAGAGGAAGAGGTGGGGGGGGGAAGGGAGAGAGGGAGAGCAGAGAGACAGACAGAGACAGAGAGACAGAGACAGAAAGGGAGGGAGGGAGAAAGAGAGGGGGAGGGAGGAAGAAACAGACAGACAGGGAGACAGAGAAAAAAGAGAGACAGAGAAAGAGACAGAGACATACAAAGAGACAGAGACAGTCAGAAAGAGATGAGAGAGAGAGACAGAAAGAGAAAGGAGAAGAGAGAGGGAAAGGGAGGGAGGAAGAGAGAGAGAAGGCAAGAGGGAGGAAGAGACAGAAAGGGAGGGAGTAGGGAGAGAGACAGAGACAGAGAGATAGAAAAAGAAGAGAGAGACAGGGACAGGGAGACAGAGAGAAACAGAAAAGGAGGAAGGAAGAAATAGAGGAGGAGGGAGGAAGAGACAGACAGACAGGGAGACAGAGAAAAAAGAAAGAGAAACAGAGACAGAAGAGAAAGAGACAGAGAGACATACAAAGAAATGAGAGAGAGAGAGAGAGAGAGAGAGAGAGAGAGAGAGAGAGAGAGAGAGAGAGAGAGAGAGAGAGAGAGAGAGAGATTGGTAACTCCCTACAATAATTAACACTCTGGCCAAGACTCTTGAGAAGGCCACCAGCCTTAACAATCTCAACATCTAGGTGACTGCAAACCATTGACTCTTTCCGGACATTCTCCTGGATGTACAATGGGAAACTGTCCCTCCCATCCTGACTCTTGTCCATTTCAAAGTCTGCTTGGTCCCCCCTCCGTCCAGAATCCCAAGCAGCTTCCCCTGGAAATGCTAGGGCCTGCTCTGAGGAGCTGGATGTGATGTGAGCACTGAAAGAGTAAAGCCCCAGTGCTTTTTTACAGAATGTCATTGAAGTGTCTTCAGATGGAAATAAAAGGTCCGTGTGGGGAAGTCTACCTTCTCAACCTTCTTTACTATTATTCTCCTGCAAGAACTCTGATGTACAAAATATATAGAAATAATCTTTACCCATGGAAAATACCTTGCAAAAACCCTGCCTCTCATCTTTGCTCAAGCCATCCCCCATCCCCTAGCCTTCAGTGTCCACACTCTCTTCTCAATGTACTTTGATCTAATCCAGCCTTCAAAAGATAACTGAAGTTCTGACTTCTGTTCAACCTCAGCAAAGCACTTGGCACCTAGTAGGTACTTAATAAATGGACTAAAATGGGACCTTCTACAATAATCCCAGCCTAAAGCGATTTCTGTCCACTCTGAATAGAACTTGGGACTTATCATCTGCTACCCTGTGTGGTTTATGTGAGTATGTCTTATCTGCCCAACTACAAAATTGGCTCCTCCAAGGCAAGACCTGTTTTATGCTTCTTTAAGACCCCCAAAGTGCTGGGGAAATGGCTCAGCAAATTATAAGCCCTGAATGCACGTTAGTTGACTGGTTGATTAGAAATCTAGGGCCAAGGCAATTAGGTGGTACAATGGATAGAGAACCAGTCCTGAAATCAGGAGGATCTGAGTTCAAATCTGGTCTCAGACACTTAACATTCCCTAGCTGTGTGATCCTGGGCAAGTCACTTAACCCCAATTGCCTCAGCAAAAAAAGAAAGAAAGAAAGAAATCTAGGGCCATCTTGGAGGTTAGGTTACCTGGGGTTTGTTGGGGTCCTTGACTGATTCTTTAGAAATGGATGTGATATTTCCTCTGCTCTCTGCCATAGGATCAGAACCACATAATGTCAAAATTGAAAGCATTTAAAGATCTCCTACTCCAGCCCCTTTGTTTTATAGAGGAGGTTCACATATATTGAATGTTTTGTTCAAGGTTATATAGCGTGTGATTGCCAGAGCCAGGTCTAGAATCTAGGTGTCTCCTGACTTCTACAACACTACACCGATTCAGAGGGAGCCCCCCGATTTCCTATTGCCTCCACTCCTTCCATCCCCCTCTCCTATCTGCTGGCCTCTACCTCACCCCATAGTGAGACTCCCAGCAGTGCCAAGCAATCAGCTTTGGGTCGGTCACCCTGCAGTCCTGACAGGCTTTTGACATCCCATAATTGCTTTCCTGCTATGACTCCTTTAAGCACAGAACTGCTGGCCAGAGCAATTTGCTCCCCATCAATTTTTATTTCCTGGTTTTAAAATAAAATAAAAGGAAATAAAGAAGGAGGTGGAGGAGACAGGGAAGCAACATTTTGTCTGCAATAACAAACAAATTAGGAACCTTGTTCCACAAGGGCTGCTGTGTCAGGATGAATTCTTCTCTTTGCCCTCTCTAACCCGGGCAGCTCTGCCCAGTCCAAAGTGAATGACATATTAATAAACAGAGATCTCAGCCTCACTGGACCATACATCCTCATGATGCTTTGAGTCTCACCTCCGCATCTTTCTGTGGCCTAGCCCTCTCACTCCAGAACTTGGGATCACAGTATCATAGATTCATAGCTGGAAGGGACCTTAGAAGTCATGGACTCCAACCCTCCCATTTTACATTTGTGGAAACTGAGGCCAAAAACAGTTAGCTGATTTCCCCAAGGTGACACCATTAGTAAGTGGTATAATGGAAGAAAAGACATTATTTACAATCTTCCTTTAAAAAGAATAACTCCTTTAAATTTGTTGAGAGAGTAAAATAGGTAATGGTCAGTAGTTTCCCCTCATCTCTCTGTGTAGAGGACTACATGTATTGACCACTAATATATAGTAAGTCTTGAAAAGATTTTTACTCAAAAATAGTTACAACAAAAGGCAAGGAGAATTATGATTTGGTCCATAGAGAAAAGAATATCTATTAGGCAAGGGGGGCATGTGAATATTAACCACTTCCTATGAGGACTTATAATGTATGAAAAAAAATAATAATAATCACAGGATCATGCAAGGTTTGTAACCAGTCAACTCTTGGCTTTAGGACAGTTTGTTATATAGACATAAATAAAAAAAATGCAGTTACATCAAAATGGAGGCTTACTCAAAAATGGCATCCTTCATAACAAGAGAATGGAAATAGATATTGCCTGTCTTAATTTTTCTCTTTAGATCACTCTTTCTTGACCATCTTTATCATAAAGTTGATATTTAAACCCATATAATCTGACTACAAATGCCATGTTCTTGCTGCTATACTATAGAATAAACTGAGAGATTTGGGGAAATGTATGCCCTCTTTGCCTCAGTTCCTTATTTACAAAATGAACGATAAAAGGAAATGGCAAACCACAACAGTATCTTTGCCAAGGAAACCCCAAATGGGGTCATAAAGAGTTGGATATGACCAAAAAACAATATACCCACATGCATTTTCCTTCCTTCTCCATTATCAGTGATCTCTTTTCCTCAGTCAGACCTTGAGGGAGGGGTCAGACCTACCACAAATGCCTGCTATATAATATTCTAGAGTGAAGACATCTACAGAGTTTGGATCTTCCTCAACATATTCCTATGATTTTTCCCACCCAAAATACTTTGAATTTTATTTTCCATTGTTATCAACTGGTATGTAATGTAAACTCACTTTCCAGCTGCCAGGTCTCTCTGAAAGTCCTTGCTTGTTTTCTAAAGATGAATCAGGTTGTTTTCCTGAGATTGTTTGTCAGATTTGTGTTGTTTTTCTTTTGTAATTTTATTTTTCATTTGTACTTTAGCTCTGATCCTGTTTTACTATGAGCTTGAATCATCTTTGAAACATTTGACTTCCTCACACATTCAGCAGCTGCTACAATATCTGTAGCAGTCACTGAAATGTGCTCCTTAAGAGCTATAATTTTTGCACATTTCCTTGGAGAGATATTCTTCTTAAAAACCACAGAATTAAAACCATAACAAAAGAGCAATGAGTTAAGAGTATGGCACAAAATCTATCTCTGGGGTAGTAGAGATTAACTAAAAGCGGGAGGGATGGGGAACCTGCTCAAAGCAGTTTCATCTGGTCAAGTTCAGATGTTGAGTCACCCTAGTGTCAATGGAAGAACATACACATAATAATTGCCACCACAAAATTAAACCATATTATAGCTAGCATTTGTATAGTTCTTTGAACATTGCAAAGTATTTATCATATCAACACTGGGTGGACAGAAAGAAGTCATACAGGTAATATCCAAGGAAGAATTTGAACTTGGATCTTCCTCTCTCTAAATAGAGCAATCTATCCATTGTGCAACCTCATTATTATTTTTTTTAATTTGCCTATCAAAATTATTGCTTGCCTCAAATAATTCAGACATCACTTTGTCAGATATTGGCTTCTTTTCCCTTCAGCTCTCCTTTCCTCTATTTCCCTAACCATTCCCTATTACTCAGCTTCCCTGATTGAGTGGGATTTCAATAACATTCTCCAGTCCCGAGGACCTCTCTGATTTTCACTTGAGAAAATACAGTAACAGTGCTTGATTATCTTAAGTCTTTCTTTCTATTTTGCCCCAGCACTCCATAGCCCTCTTGTATTCCCATCTATTTAAAAAAAAGTCCTTCTAATATTTCCTATCCTGAACCACAACTCTGTCTTGCTTATCATGTGAAATCCACTTTTAGATACTTCTTCCCCTGTCCCCAAAGTCATAGCCCCATGCTAACATTAATCCCATCCCTACCCAGAAACTCCTCCATTGTCAGCATCCCACAAGCTCATAGTCACACGATTCATTCAGACATTATCAAAGATACAACTATATCTGACTTTGTGAAACAACTCCCTTAGGGCCAAATTCTTTAGTGTTCCCTATCATGCAGGTCTCAGGGAGTTTCCAACATAGTGACATAGTACAGCTAACAAGATTGCTCTTAAGGACATCCCCAAAACTCAAAAACAGAGAGAAGCCACAGAAGCAATAGACCCCCATGGTGATAGGACTTCTCCATAAAGTAACTTCACCTGGGTTCGTATACATGACTGACTTGAAAGACCATTGTATATAGATAGTCACATTGTCCTTATACCCAGCCTTGGACAGTGATCAGGATATTCTCTCAATACCAGTATTTGGTGAAAAGGGCATGGTTAAGAAACAGATTGTGAATGTTTATAATGGAGAGTATTATTTGTGGGGAAAAGGGCTTGATTTAAAGGGTCTGGGTTCAGTCTCCATTCTGCCATTTGTGTCTACGTGATCGTGGGCAAGTCATTTACCCTTCTCTGGACCTTAGTTTCATTTGGGTGGGGAGACTGGATTAGAAGGTCTCCACCTTTGAAATTTATAATTTCTATGAGATTCATTGGTTATCCATTTTCTAGGAACTAGCTTTATTCTCAAAATGGTTTCATACTCTATGAATTACAGCCAGAAAAACTGAAACTGTTCCATCCTCTCTAGAGTCTAGGGATAGATTATATGACCTTCCACCTCTAGAATGGCTAATTGACAGACTTTTTCCCCATCATGTGCCCTTTTTTAGAGGCTTCCTGCTCCACAAGGAATACAGCTGTGAGTAACGAAAAGATCAAAGTGTAGAACAGAGCAGCAGGACCACTTAGCAGGCTTGAGGAGAAGAAAGCCCTTTCAGTTTATACTGTCTCTCTCACCCTTCTCTGATCTGGTTCATTCTTTCAGCTTAAGTCCTTCCTTGCCTCATCCCCACAGCCCTCCCTTAGCTACCTCAGAGGCCCCTCCAAAGCTTCCAAGACTGGAGTTAATCTCATACAGTTTAAAGTTATTCAGTGGGGCTCGGCAAATGATGAATGTTGAAACCATTACCGGCGAAGCACCAGGACTCCATGGAGCTGTTTAAAAATGCATTCTCCCATGTAAATTTCTGCTCCATCAATCCTTATGACATGTCAAACATTGCTATTGTTTCCTGAACAAATTGTACGACATGCCCTTTTCTGCAGATTTGTGCAGGCGAATAGAACCACTCTCTGGCTTGGCTGCCACTTGTGCTCAAGACTGAGGGTAGCTGCATCAGCAGCTGTGCTCACATTGCTTCAGAGCAGAAGCCCTAGGCAGAGCGGCCAGGCGTGCGAGCCTGGTGGGCAGTGCAAGGAACTGGGAGAAACATGCTCAAGTGGCTGGGGAAGTGTGAATGTGGCCTTAGGTGCAGTAGGAGAGACAGAGAGACAGAGAAACAGACAGACAGAGAGAAAGAGGGAGAGAAACAGAGACACAGAGAGAGAGAAAGAGACAGAGAGACAGAAAGACAGACACAGAGAGAAAGATACAGAGAGACAGAAAGACACATAGACAGAGACAGACATAGAGAGAGAGATACAAAGACAGAGAGACAGACAGAAACAGAGACAGAAAGAGAAAGACAGAGACAGAGACAGAGAGACAGAGAGACAGAGAGACAGAGAGAGAGAATGTATGAATATGGGAAAGGGAGAGGGGAAATGGGAGTATAAAGGCATAAGGAGAGAAGATTTTTTTAAACATAAGATCCTATTGATGGTGTAAGAGAAGAGAAAGGAATAAAGCTAGGGATAAAAGCTATAAGAAGAGAGAAGAGATATTATGAGGATTTAAGTATAGGATTTAAAAGAGAAGGTTGGGTATACGAAGGTAAAATTAAACATGTTTTAAGGTCGTAAGAGGTCATAAGCAGAAATGGAATAAGATCTGAGTACATGAGAACATTAGAGTAGGTTGAAAGTAAAGAAAGTCTTGAGTCATGTTCCCTACTGACCTGTAAGTGAGGACGTGGGTAAGTGGGCCCTGAGAAATAGCTGGGATATTGAGCGGTAACAAAACAATTCAGCATGAGATCAGAAAGGACATGTGTACTGACTGGACCAACTACTATACAAATGATACTGCTGACAAGGGTATGTGGGAAGGTGGGCTGAGAAAGCTGTGTGTGCTAAAGAAAGGAGGCGAGGAGACTCACTGATAAATCTACAGATTGGCAGAGTGCCTCAGAAACTGGTCAGAAGAGACTGTCACAGGCATTGAAGAGTTTCTCGATGTTGTGGAAAGAACAAAAAGTATGGTTGTTAAGGACTCAATTCTTTCCAGAAGTCTGATCTCTACATTAACACAATGTGGATCATTAAAGGGAGCTAAAGATCACAGAATCAGGGTTGTAAGAGACCTTGTGGCCATCTGGTTCAAAACAAACCGAAGAGTCCACCCTCAATGAGGAACTGTCCAACCCCCAGATAAGCTCCATTCCATATGGGGAGAACAACTTCTAGGGGCAGCTAGGTGGCACAGTGGATAGAGCACCAGTCCTGAAGTCAGGAGGACCTGAGTTCAAATCTGGTCTCAGACTCTTAACACTTCCTAGCTGTGTGATCCTGGGCAAGTCACTTAACCCCAACTGCCTCAGGAAAAAAAAAGAGAGAGAACAGCTTCTAAATGTCTCTTTGCATGTTCTTGTTGCTCTTGGGTCTCTTGTCTGGGGCTACCCAGAATTTGTCTCATCTCCTTCCCACTTTACATCCCATAAAATATTTGAGTTTGGCTATTATATTTTCTATACATAACATCACCATCTCTCCCAAAGCCTTCTCTTTTCCAAGCTAAACATCCTCAGTTTCAACTAATCTTTATATAGCATTAAAGTGAATGTCTTCAATCACCCTGGTTAAGCTCCTCCAGACAGTCCAAGTTTTCCAAATATATCCTAAAATATGATGTCCAAAATTTGTAATATTGGCCTATATTCTCCTATACTCTGTCCTAGTAAATTAGGACCACTTAAAATAGCCTTCAGAATGAGAACTAATTCTGAGAGTTGTGGAAATTTTCAAATAAGATTTTTTTTTCAATTTTCTTCTATTCATTTCATTGCTGACATTTGGTAGCAAAGGACTCACCAAATGAATAGATTATGGTACAGATTACCTTCTACACCAAGGAATAGAAAAGAAGAAGTCTTATTTACCAGGAACAGAAAAAAAAGAAAACTTCCAAGTAAGCTGTGTTCAAACAAGATTTATTAAAGAATATTGTACATATCTAACCAAGCCCCAGAAAGACTTGACATGAGAAAGGGTGGGGCCATTTTTCAAGTCTATCTCAACAGTAATTGTTGGAATGGCAGCTTTACCCTCCCCCCAAAAAAGCCTTTTTTTAAACAAGTTTCATTTCCAATGTGTTAAGGATAATTCTTCAATTTTTAGGGACTGCATTGATTAGTGGGGAAACAGGCGTTACCTCCACTCCTAGATATATGGCTTGGTATAAAAAAAATAGCCCCAAAAAATCAGTGTTTAAAAAGCAGTGTAACTGGTTAATGGAACCAAAAGAAGAAGAAAAGGAGATTTAGAATAATAGGAAAGAATCTGTCAAATTTCCTGGTTGCCATTTTCAAAGATAGAGACTACTCTTCATGATCTTAGTTGGACTTCTGAGTCTTTTCTGCTTAAAGCTCATACAATGAATAAAGGAGCCAAAGTTTGACCATGGGCTCAGTTTCTTTTTTAATTCTTAACACTCCTGAACCAGATTACAGGGAATAGATGAACATTCACTCAAAGACTCTTGGTCAGTATTCCTTGTATCAAGAGTATCTCCCAGTTGTGAGATGGATCAATGCCTGACCAGAACACATCTGGAATATTGGTAGTCTGAATACTTAATTTGGGGAGGGCATTGAATTATGAATTAGGCAGTATTATAACTAAAACTGAAGGGAGCTCAGAGTTTCTATAACCTCAATCCCTTCATTTTCCAGAAGATAGATCCCAGAGAGAGAAGTAGCTTACTCAGGGTTACATGTGTTAGTGAAAGGACTGGGATTTGAACTTACAAGATCTGACTGCAGATCCCAAACTCTTCTCAATGTTTCATCACTTCTGGACCATTTTGTAGACACTAGACCTGCAGGGTAGAAAATTTTGACCTACTATGGCAAGCTAATTAATCATCTCTCCTAGGAGTGTTAAAATAAAATCAAGGAGAGGGAGGTGGGGTGGGGAAACAGCTAGAAAATTTTGAGAAAGAGCATAAAAAAACCTTCAATTAAATCTCAGAAAGTTCTACCATCTAAAACCTGGAGTATAAAAAAGGCTTTTATTGAATCTCAGAAAGTTTCACCATCTAAAACTTGGAGAGTTCCCTCCTGCTCTTTAGGGAGTATCACACATACCACACCAGGTCAGAGATGGATGAGACAACTTCAGTTGGGGTCAATTCAGGTGGGGAAGGAAGTATCCACCAGGCCTCAGGAACTCTTCCAAATTTGAGACTCAACTTTGGGTCCTCCTTCCCCATCTAGGAATAATGTTAGGAAAGTGGGATTGCTTTGAGCAAAAAAAAAAATTTATCAAGGAGAACTGAGTCAGAAATTCAAGTTTGGCTTGTCAAATTGTCAGAGGTGGTGAGAGATGGGGAGAAAGGATCCTGGAAGAAATTATTTTGGGGGGTCACACAGAAATGCCACCTTCCCACTTCCCTAAATGAGAGAGCCCACTGGGATACCTCTTGACCAAAGGAAAAATTCCCTTCTCTTCCCATTAACTGTAGACCTCCCCTTGCAACAGCCATGATTGGCACGACAATATTCCCTTACACCTCAGATGTCACTGCTAACCTTGTTTTAACCTTTAGTGGGTTTTTTCCTCTTCTCCTCTGTATTTTTTTTCCTTTTTGTCAGCAGAGGAAAATTATACTTTGGCTAGCATTGTCCATCACTAAAATAAGCACTTGCAAACACAATTATAAAGACCCAAATGAGGGAATTAGTTTTGCTAGTAATAGCAACATTCCTAAGTGTTTTTCAAGATGTTTTATAAATCATGACCTCATCACCAGTCAATCTCAATGGCCTTGTTTTCACCACAAGCCACCCACTTCGATGGGGGCTTATGGTAGGAGCTGATTGGTCACCATTGTCTTTCCAAAGTCATAGAATATTCTATTAAAAGATGGTTGATGGGAAAGAGCTGAATAAGCAGATATATTCAGAGCCCTAAATAGGGAAGAAAGGATTCTGGGTCAATGACTACAATTGTGTCTCTGGTTTTAGTGCCTTGATTCTTGTCACGCTAGTGGGTGGTACTTATTATGGGCTGACACCATTTTGGCATGTGTTTATGGCCACACATGAATGCATCTTCCCAAAGAAAATATTGTACTAGATTGGATTTGATCAAAGAAAAGAGCAAATGAATCCGTATGATTATAGAATTAAAACTGGAAAGGACCCTCATGATAATATATTCCATGCTTTTGTTTTGTTTATAAAGAAATCTAGGTCAAGTGCCATGAAGTTATTTGTAATGTTGCATTTCAAGGTAGTAAATGGCAAAGCTGGCATTGAAACTCAGGTCTTCTGACTCCAAATCAAGCATGTTTTCCCATAACATCATGCTGTAAATTAGGGACCAGGCCCAAATAAGTTAAAGTCTGCCCCTTGGATCGCCTTTTGGGCTGGTTTTCATAGGCATCTTTCCCTGGACTTCTCCGCCAACCTGGCTCATAGAGAAAATATCACGAATCATTGAAATCCACAGTGGTCTCCGATCGTTTGAGCATTTGGGGTGCTTGAAGGTTCCACAAGAGTCAGGCAGGCTAATAATGTGTAAAGCAATAGACCTTAATTATAGTTGGTGTGTTTTAAATCACGTAAGAGTTACCCAGGAGACAGGGCTGGGGGGGGAAGGACAGGGATAAGGGAAAATGATTCCATGGAGGGAGGGATTCAGTAACCATAGGAAGGGTGAGCTACTGAGCTTCAGATGGAATGATATTTAGGAAAAATGAGGAAATGGGAAGTGGGATTTAGCACTAATCTTATTGACAGAGTCAATACTCCTATGTTCTTCCAAATCCTCCTTCCAGATGGGGTGTAGGACAGCTAGATCCCAACCAAGATAGGCTGACGATGCAGCCGAAGGTCTTGGGTTTTATAGGGAGTATGAGTCTTGGGAATGTCTGCTTTCCTATATTTAGTGTCAAGAACAGGGAGACCTTAGGGGCTGACTGGTCCCCTAGTGTAAAAGCAAGGGATATAGTATCTTCTAAAAAAGAACAGAGCAATGTCCAAAGAAGAACTGGAACTCTTAATTGAAAACCAGATAGATAACTTTGACTATATTAAGTTAAAAAGTTTTTGTACAAACAAAATCAATGCAGACAAGATTAGGAGGGAAGTAATAAATTGGGAAATCATCTTTACATTCAAGGGTTCTGATAAAGGTCTCATCTCTAAAATATATAGAGAATTGTCTCATATTTATAAAAATTCAAGCCATTCTCCAATCAATAAATGGTCAAAGGATATGAACAGACAATTTTCAGAGGATGAAATTAAAACTATTTATAGTCCTATGAAAAGGTGCTCCAAATCACTATTGATCAGAGAAATGCAAATCAAGACAACCCTGAAGTACCACTTCACACCTGTCAGATTGGCTAAAATGACAGGAAAAGTTAATGATGAATGTTGGAGGGGTTGTGGGAGGGCTGGGACACTGATGCATTGTTGGTGGAGCTGTGAACGGATACAGCCATTCTGGAGAACAATTTGGAGCTATGCTCAAAAAGTTATCAAACTGTGCATACCCTTTGACCCAGCAGCATTTCTATTGGGCTTATATCCCAAAGAAATCATAAAGAAAGGAAAAGGCCCCACATGTGCAAGAATGTTTGTGGCAGCCCTTTTTGTAGTGGCTAGAAACTGGAAATTGAATAGATGCCCTTCAATTGGAGAATGGCTGAATAAATTATGGTATATGAATATTATGGAATATTATTGTTCTGTAAGAAATGACCAGCAAGATGATTTCAGAGAGGCCTGGAGAGACTTACATGAACTGATACTGAGTGAAATGAGCAGAACCAGGAGATCATTATACACGGCAACAACAGTACTATATGACGACCAATTCTGATGGACATGGCTCTCTTCAACAAGGATATGTTTCAAACCACCTCCAATTGTTCACTGAAGAAAGCCATATACACCCAGAGAGAGGGATGCGAAATGTGGACCACAACATAACATTCTCATACTCCTTGATTGATGTTTGCTTACATTGTGTTTCCTTTATCTGATATATCGTTTGTGTAGATAAGATTTTTCTTGCACAACAATGATAAGTTTGGAAATATGTATACATATATTCGATTTGCCAATATTTTAACATAATTAACATGTAGTGGATATCCTGCCATCTAGGGGAGGGGTGGGGAAGTTGGGGGGAAAAATTTGTAACAGAAAGCTATGTAAGGGTTATTGTTGAAGAATTACCCACACATATGTTATGCAAATAAAATAAAAGTAAAAAAAAAAGTAAAAAAAAAAGAACAGAGCAGATGAGAGATGGAAATATTAGACAAAAAGCACGGGAGGATCCAAAGTCGATCCAGAATAAACTAGTCTGCCATAAATGTTCACAGAGTTTGGGGGGCTATGGTAATAGACAATGCAAAATGTTGATTTTAGCCACAGGTTTCTGCTCCCTTGGACATTGTGAGACTTTTCTCTGCAGCTATGACAAGAAGAAGACTATACTCATATGTGTAACCTTCCCCCACCCCACCCTTACAACAAAAAGGCTGGGATAATTTCTATAACTTTTCACTTGCTATGAGTAGGTATGCATTACTTTGATTCTTTGATTAAAGTATTTGTAAAATTGCTTTTTTAAAATATAGTACAGGTCTTAGATGTGCCAGCAGGGAGTAGTCATGCTTGGGTCCTTCCAGCTAGAATATTTCTTCATGTATCCAAAAACCTATCAATCAAGCAGTATTTATTAATCATCTGCTCTGTGTGTCACTGACTCTCACTGAGCCTTGGTTTTCTCCATCTAGAAAGCGAAGGATTTGGAATAGATTATCTCTCTGGTCCCTTCCAAGTCCACATCTGTGTACCAAGACACTGCCCTAGGCACCAAGGACATAAAGACAAAACTGACAAGAACATCACCTTTCTAGTCAGAGAAACTGAATGATAATCCAGCTTCTGATAATTACTACCTGCATTAGCTTGGGGAAGGCCCTTCACCACCATGAGTCTCAATTTCCTCATTTTTAAAATTAGGGGGTTCAAATAGATGGACTTGAGAGTCCCTTCCAGTTCTGGATCATTGATGTAACTCTATAAAATTTATATAAATATTATTTCTTTTGTGCTTATGATGACTTTGAGACATAGGTGCTATTATTATCCCTATTTTAGAGATGAGGAAGCTAAGGCTGAAAAAATTTAATGTGACCTGAGCCACATTGCTGGCTGAGGCAGGATTAAAACTCGGCTCTTCCTGACTTAATCAGTAAGCATTTATTAAGCACCTACGACATGCCAGGTACTGAACTGAGCTCTGGGAAAAAAAAGGCAAAAGATAGTTTTTTCCCCTCAAGAAACTCACATTCTAATGGACGCTAGTGAGTCCAGCAATCTTCCTTTCCACTGGATCACCTAATCTGGTAATGTGGGAACAACTGAAAAAGATTGGAAGTCATGGGGACAAAGTTCAGGAGGCCCTCACTGGGAAATAGATAGATAAGATGCGGCACCCTGAAAACATTAAGAGGTTTGGGAGAACTCCCTGTAAAGCTGCCATTACACTCTGCCCTGGATCAGAGCAGAATGAATTAACCCCTGAGAAGTATGGACCTGCCTTCAGGAAGCTAGAACACTGAACAGGGAACCCAGATACTCTTATTTCCTTCTCTAGTTAAAAAAGGCAAATATAATCAAGTAGTAGCCTGGATAAAGCCCCTAGTATCTTTGAGACGAATCCGTCCCTTTCTCTCCGCTGTGACCACTTAGAGATAAAAATGGTGGTGGTGGTGGTGGTGGTGGTGGTGGTGGTGGTGGTGGTGGTGGTAGTAGTAGTAGTAGTAGTAGTAGTAGTAGTAGTAGTAGTAGTATACAGTAATAGTAGTACTATGCTATTATTAATGTTAGTAACAATAATATATTTCTAAAATGCTTTAAGATTTGGAAAGTATTTAACAAGTCTCTTATTCTATCTTCACAAAAGTCCTGGAAGATAGATCTCTTATTATCCCCATTTTATAGATGTGGAAAACAAGGCAGAGAAGTTGAATACCCTGCTGAGGGTCACACAGCTAGTAAGTGTCTGAGACTTGATTGCACCCAGGGGTTGCTGACTCAGGTCCAGCACTCTATCCAGATATGTTCAGCATCAAGTCTACGAGTTGTGCTGTCCCCAAATTGTTGTAAATGATAATTTGGAAGGTCCCAGAGTTTCTGGCCAGGCAGAGGAGGCCCCTGATGACTGGGAGCAATCCTGCTCATTGCTGCTGGCCAGGAGAACCCTCTCCCGGGAGAACATTTGCATCGGGTCTGAGTTGTCCCCATGGGGAGATGCACTAATTAATAGAACACTCTGATGGATTGTGACAGAGAAACAGGAAGTACAGCAAGCCCAATCATAAGAAAACAAGGCTATTGCCAGGCTGGCAGGCATGCTGGGATCCTCTGGAGACAGGCAGAATGCTCAGGGACATGATGCTTCCCCTGAGGTAGAGTTGACGTCACATGGGGCATCCTCTGGCTCTGTCCCCCAGAGCTCAGAGCCTGAGGACCATGAGACTCTCTGATTACAGTGGTTCTTTGGACAGCTTTGATTGGACCTGGGGGCTCTGGGAGAGAGATCAGGTGGCAGTGTGGAGCAGGGTATCTTCCTTTGCTGAGTGTGATGGGAGACTCTCCTGATTCCAGGCTGACAGGCAGGGTTTCCACAGATTCAGAGCACCGCTCCTTCCTCCCAAACTAGAAGAGAACAAGAGGGTAGGTACACGCATAGAGACATGCACATACACACACACACACACACGCACATACACACACACACAGGCATTTGCACACACACATTGCACACATGCATTTCCTCCTCCAACCACTCTTTGTTTTTGCACTTTGCTGGCTCTGCCTAATGTGAGCATCAGCCAGTGATCTGACCAGAGTCCTCTTCTCTTCCCTCCACACTCTGCTGCGTCAGTCTCTTTTACTCCCATGGTTCTACCACAGACCCAGAATATAAAGGTGTCTCAGAAAGTATCTAATCCAATGCTCCCCATGTTCCAATTTAGAAAACTGAGACTCAGAGACTCTCCAAGATCACACAGATAGTACCATAGATAGGATTTGAACTCAGATCCTTTGACTCCTTAAGCATTAAGGAATGATCCTTAAGATCATTCCACTGTACCCCATTTAGGATTTTGTTGACAAAGATACTGGAATGGTTTGCTATTAAGTTCTCCAGATCATTTTACAGATGAGGAAACTGAGGCACACAGGGTAACGTGACTTGCCCAGAGTCCCCCAGCTAGTAAGTGTCTAAGGTCAGATTTGAACTCAGGAAGATGGGTCTTCCTGATTCCAGGCCAAAAGCTCTATCCACTGAGACACTTAGTTGCCTTTTACATATATGGATACATGTATCTATTGATAAGATACATGTATGTATATTTAAAACATCCTGAAAAACTTAAATCACTATAAGTAGTATTAAAAAGGTTAGTAGTAGTAACAGTACTAGTAATATTGGTCTTAGTAGTCATAGTAGCTCTACTACTACTACTACTAGTACTACTAGTGGTGGTGGTGGTAGTAGTAGTAATAGTAATAGTACTAGTAGTGCTAGTCTTAGTAGTCACAGTAATTGTAGTAGTACTGCTACTATTAGTAGTGGCAGTTGTGGTAGTAGTAGTAATAGTAATAGTACTAGTAGTACTAGCCTTAGTAGTCACAGTAGTTGTAGTAGTACTGCTACTGTTAGCAGTGGTGATGGTGGTAGTAGTAGTAGTAGTAGTAGTAGTAGTAGTAGTAGTAGTAGTATATAGGACATCTCTCTCTCTCTCTCTCTCTCTCTCTCTCTCTCTCTCTCTCTCTCT
>JAJPUD010000281.1:432372-444335 GCA_023553655.1 Myrmecobius fasciatus
CTCCATGTTCTCTACTCAAAAGTCTTTTACTCCATTTATTCCTGTTACTCCCACTTTGCCCATATGTAGATATCTCCATGTGTCTGGATAAGCAGCTAAAAGTCCCTTCCTGCAGTAACCTTCACAATTAGGCTCCAATCCACTTTTCTTTTCTTATTCCACAATATACCATTCACACATTCTACTTTGCAGCCACACCAGCCTTCTTGATGTACATAGTACACCATAATCTATCTTCTCCTCCCTGCCTTTGCACAGACTGTTCCTCATGGCTGGAACAACCTTAAATCCCAACTCTGCCACTTAGTACCTGTGTGACCTTGAAAAAGTCATTTAGACCTTTCCAGGTCTCAGCTTCTTCACCTGCAAAATGGCCTCTAAAATCTCCTTTAGATACATCTGTGGTCCTCTGGAAGCATTGGCTCACTCTGGAACCTAAAACAGTGTGGGTACTTCTAGCCTGTATTCTCTGCCTAAAAGTGTCCCCAGGCTGAGAGTAGAGATATCCAGGTTCATGTTCTGGCTCTCCTAGTAATTTGCTGTTAATCCCAAGTTAACTTATAGATGTTGGGTTAATCACAGGACCTGCCTGGGTCTCCATTTGCTCATTTATTAAATAGGGAGAATAATAGCTGTCTCCTCTTCCCTCTTTCCCTTGGGCTATTGTAAAGATAAAGTGGAAAATTCGGTGACCAAGTTAAAGATACCACCAAAAGGTAACATGCTGACGATCTTTATTCCCAAGAGAAGCAGGTGGCAGGTCTCTCCCCAACCTTGCTATGGAGCCAATTTTCAGATGCTAATTACACAAGTCAGAGCAGAATTTGAAGGTATTGGGTCCCAGGCACTGGCACTGATCCAAAGGTTTTTTTTAATTGCTCTGTATTACTAGAGTCAGAAGGAAGGGGAAAAGAAATAGGGATCTCATCAAAAGGTTCTCCCACTTCCTTCACTATAGCCTCTGGGCTATAGTGCCTAGGATTTCACTGGGCAGATGACTGCTCTGGCAGCTAGATCCTTCTTCCATTTTAACTTCTGTCTGGCAGTTATGAACACTTGCTCTCATTTTTTAAGGCAACAGACAATGATGCAGGCAGCTACGGAGATGTCTACTACTTCCTCAGTGATGACTCTGACAGGTGAGATTCATCAGATGCAGCATCCCAGGTATCTCTAGGGGAGCCTTTCAGTGCTGTGGGTTGGGGTAATGGTTTCCTAGCGATCAAAGCAATGGGCTACCTGAAAGCTTCTGCTTTCCCTTCTCTACCCAGTTAGTGAAATAAACTTGGGTCAACTCAGTTCAACTCTTCAGGCTTGTATCCATAAGAAAGATAGGACTCACATCCCTACATCCTGATGGAGCTTAAAAGATAAATATCATCACATCTCTAGAGGGAGCTTAGACAATAAATATCATCACATCTCTAGCGTGTTTTGAATCTGCCCAAAGAAAGGTGCTTTAGAAATCACCTCTCAGTTATCCGCATATGGATTATTCACTTAGGGTTATCTACAGGAGTGGTTAAATCCCAGGTAGATTCCCTCAGATATCCAGCAAAATCAACCACACTAGAACAGGATGACTAGACAACAGTTGACATGTAAAGGGTCCAGAGGGCTTAGTGGAATATTAATTCATTCCAAGTCAACAGAATGGCAAGAGAACACCATACTTCTCTTAGGTTTCCCTACTCTTACCCTGTTCATCCTGACTGAAAGCTATCCTGATTTCCAACTTGAGACTTGTCTGCTAGAGCCCAGATATCAGCATAAATGTCAGCTGACAACTGAGTGAAAGTTCCCATAAGACCCACTCCCAAGGAAGAAAACTTAGAAGAAAGGGATGGAAGATCTATTTCATTTTCCTACCCGTTTCAATAGCAAGGTCGAAGAGCTCCCAGCCAAGAGATTCCAGCTTCTCACCCACCCTACTCTAGGTCAGAGACAGGGAACATCTGGCCCGCAGGCCACAGAAGGCTCCTGAAATCATTTACTCTGGCCCTGTCATGGTAACTACAGATGATGATGAGCTGAAAACTAGATACACCCATCTCCCACTGCTTGAGTTTCTAAAGTTGATCATTTTATATGGCCAAAAAATGAGGTTATAAATATCCAAATGGCCTTTGGCAGAGAAAAAGGTTCCCTATTCCTGCTCTGGGTAAAGGTGAACATCTTTCCTAACTCATTGCTCTATCTACCATTTCCCAAATGGAAATTCAGAAAGGTTTAGTACCTTCTCTGAAAAAGCCAGAGTAATAAACAAGAATCCAGGAGTCATGGGATAGATATTCTCTTCACCAGCTCATATTAGTTCTCCTGCTATAGATAAGATCCAGGCATTTGGTCTGTTGATAACTGATTGATGATAAAGTAGATTGAACACAGTCTTGGAAATAAACTCCCATCTACTTGTCTTACAAGTAGAAAAAGAATGATGACTTCAAATTTCATTCACTTTTCTTTAAATGTAAAACTGTTTGATTGTACATGTATAATCTATATCAGATTGCTTGCCATCTTGGGGAAGGAGGAAGAGAGGGGGAAAAAAAGCTGGAGCTCAAAACCTTATGAAAGCGAATATTAAAAACTATCTTTAAACATGATTGGAAAAAAATAAAATACTATTAAGTGGAGAAAAATATAAAACTGCCTTGGTGGGAGATGGGAAAGGGAAGTCCTTATTTTCATGACTACTTAAACTCAGGGATTTTTCTCATTTTCCTACTGGGTTCAGGTTCTCTCTGGACAAGGACACAGGCCTAATCACACTGATCACCAAACTGGACTATGAGCTGATCCAGCGCTTCACACTGACCGTGATTGCCCGAGATGGGGGTGGTGAGGAGACAACGGGGAGGGTCCGAGTCAATGTATTGGATGTCAATGACAATGTCCCCACCTTCCAGAAGGATGCCTATGTGGGGGCTTTAAGAGAGAATGAGCCTTCAGTGACCCAGCTGGTGCGGCTCCGGGTAAGAAAATACCCTTGTTGGTAAGATGGGGGGCTCTACTCCCTCCAAAATAACGTGGAGGGTTGTGTGGTTGTGGTCTCTGAGGCTGTTTTTTCCTGATCTATAGCTTCCTTCTCTTCCCTTCCAACACCTTCTAAAACTAAAGGAGACAATAGATTCTTCCTCTAAAACAGAGATTCTTAATCTTTTTAGGGTTACAAACCTCTTTGGCAGTTTGGAAAAGCCTAAGAAGCATGTTTTTAAATGCAAAAACAAAAAAATATATAAGATTACAAAGGTAATGTATTATATTGAAATACAGTATCAGAACTTTTTTTAAGTTCACATACTTGTTACTTTCTTAGATCAGATAGACCTCAAGCTCCCCTTTCAGCAGGAATAGAATCATTGCTCTTCAGTTGGAAAGGACCTCAGAAAGCATCTAATTCTCCTTCCTCTTTTTATTGATCAGAATACTGAGGCTTAGGGAGAGATGAAAGTTCTCTCTAAAGGCTCACAGGTAATAAGTGCAATGATGGAATTCAGAGAAGGGACATTGGAGGTTTTATCTGGCTTTTTACTGATGGGGAAACTGAGGCCAGGAAAAGTGACTTTGATAAGATCACAAAGAAGGCACTTGATTCTCCTTCTTTTTATTGATCAGGATACTGAGGCTTAGGGAGAAAAGAAAGGAGTTTATCTAAAAGGCTTACAGGTAATAAGTGCAATGATGGAATTCAGAGAAAAGACATTGGAGGTTTTATCTGACTTTTTACTGATGGGGAAACTGAGGCCAGAAAAAGCAAAGATCACAAAGAGTGACAAAGGTATATTCAAATATTAGGACTTCAGATCCTCTGCTTTCCTCCCCACCATACTGCCTCATGGAATGGGAATTGACTACTATGGAACTGTGAAATTTCTCTTGGTCAAGCTGGACAGCCACCAATTACAATTACAGTACTGAGGTGCCTCCATTGATAATACCACAGTGATGCTCTACATCCATCTTAGTGGGAGAGCAGGAACATCAACCTACATCCTAGAACTTGAAAGGGAGCCCCCTGTTTCCCCTGTGAGACTGGCCCTCCTTGGGGCCCCTCCCATTTCTTCAAAGCACCAAAGTCTCTTAGAGTGCTTTAGACACCTGTCAGCACATCTGGGCAGGGGTTCTTAACCTGAGGAAAATGAACTTGTTTTTAAGTATTTTAAAACTTTACTTCAGTATAATTGGTTTCTTTTGGAATTCTGCATATTTCATTTTATGCATTTAAAAATTTTATTGTGGGACAGCTAGATGGCGCAGTGGATAGAGCACCAGCCCTGAAGTCAGGAGGACCTGAGTTCAAATCTGGCTGCAGATACTTAACACTTCCTAGCTGTGTAACCCTGGGCAAGTTACTTAAGCCCAATTGCCTCAGGAAAAAAACTATTATTGTGAGAAGAAGCCCATAGACTTCATCAGATTGGCTGACAAAGGGGCCATGCTACAAAAAAAAAAAAAAAAAAAAAATGAAAGTCCCTGGCCTAGACATAAGACCACAGACTTTGAGCTGAAAGGGATCAGAAGCCATCTAGCGCAATCCCTTTGTTAGAAGAGAAAATCAAGATTGATAGAAATTAAGTGATTTGTTCAAGATCGTGCTAGCAGTAAGAATCAGAAGATTTTGAACCCAGATTCTCTGGCTTTAATGTGTTTCTTCTAACATAGCATGCTGCCTCTAGCCTCCCCATTTTATAGATAAGAAAATTGAGACTTGAAGAGGTGAAGCAATCAATCCCAAATCACATTGCTAAATTAGTATGAGCCAAGGTTAGAACTCTAACACAGCTGCATGTTACGGTGGATACAGTCCTGGGTCTAGAGTCAGAAAAACCCGAATTCAAATACGATCTCAGGAACTTCCTAACTGTGTGATCATGGGTAAGTCATGTAACCCTGTTTGCCCCTGCTTCCTCTTATGTAAAATGAGCTGGCGAGAGAAATGGCAGACCACTCCAGTGTCATTGCCAAGAATACCCCAAACGGGGTCGCAAAGAGCAAAACACAACTAAAATTGACTAAACAGCTGCAAGATTAGAACTCGGGGCTCGGACTTCTCAGTCAGAGCATGGTAGGTATACCTAGGTGACAGACTTCTCCGTCACACACCTCTACAATGCATTTCCCTTCTTAGGGTCTCATTTTTGGGGTTCTGGTCAGCTGACATGCAGGGCCTTTAAACACCTGCTAAGATATACCCACTATGAGACGGGACTCTTAAAATGCTAACTTCTTTAGTTCTCATACTCATAGGAATGTTTCTGGGTGAGAAACTTAGAGGGGTTCTGGGAGAAGGGAAGGATGTGGAAGCTGCAGCCCATCTGTTCACCTAAATGTGAAAATTACTCCTTAATGTGACTGCCTCATGGCAGTAGGGTCTAGCACTGCTCTCCACACCCCTCCTCTCTTCCCCCACCCTCCTGCCATCATTCAGAGAAACTCCGTGGGACCAATCAGGCCCAATTATGTTCAGAGTGATGGGGGCTTCCCTGAAGGCTTTCTCTGGAGTTGGTGACAAGACTGGAAGGAGGCTAATGAATTCAATGAAATTGGAAGACAGGGGAGGGACAAGGGGGGAGCAAGTGGTACCTGGTTCCATTCCATATGCCAGGGGCATCTCCAATCACAAACTTCTCCAAGCTTGGACAGATGTCCTGGAACTGAAAGGAAAGGTGACTCCTGCCTGAGGGCAAAAGGGTCATGGAATTCTAACATGAGGTCTGCCTTGAAGGGGATAAGTAAGAATAAAGTCCCTCTTATTGGGGACCCCCTCCTCTTTAAACCTGAACAAATCTAAGACTGCTAGTCTCAGAAGGACTGCCCTTGGCTTTGTGCGGCTCTGGGGTCACACACTGTCCTCCCCATCTCTCTGCAGGCAACTGATGAAGACTCTCCCCCCAACAACCAAATCACCTATAGCATCGTGAATGCGTCCGCTTTTGGTAGCTACTTTGACATCAGTGTCTATGAGGGCTATGCAGGTGAGTGTAGACAAGAGCTTTGGGCCTTGGAATGGGAAAGAAAGAAGGGGCTAAGATTTATAGCTCCTCTATCCACAATCCAGAGATTTAGTGCCCAGAGGAAGAGAAATGGTCTTAAGATACCACCTTCGCAGTTCTTCTCAAATCAAGAGTAGGCTTGGTAACTGGGTTAGGGTTGAATGAGTTCTTCCTTGGGTATTGACTCCCTAATGAGTTGGGATATTTTATCTCCCTCTTAGATCATTTTAGGATATTTCTATTGGTTCCCTTTTGTCAGAGCTGCCTTAGATGATTCTGGAGTACATCCAGGATAGGACCTTAGGAAGCCCCTAGGCAAAGTTAGAAGGAAGCAAAGCTTATTTTCAGCCCACCACCCCTTCCCCAAAGACAACCAGAGCCCTCAAAATGCTTCTTTGAAGACCCCTAGCTCTAGCAAAGGTCTGTGACCTTGATCTTTCCTTCCTTGAAACACACACACACACACACACACAAACATACATACATAAAGTTATCCACCATGTTTATTTGAGAGTTATGATAGATAGCCAAAACTAATATCATAGAGGAAAGAAAAGAAAGAAGATTACATGAGGAAAAGGGGTAGGAAGAGAATCTCCACTTTTACCTTGCCGGGTTCACCTCATCATGGGATCCTGAGCTTCAGAATTCAAAGGAGCTTTTGCAATTTTTGTTTAAGCTCTCTATTTTACAGAGTCATAGAGAGATCTATCCTCATCTTCAACAAGCTTTTTTAAAAATTTTTTGTTTTATTTTTTCAAATACATGCAAAGATAGTTTTCAACATTCACCTTTATAAAACCTTGTGTTCCAAATTTTTCTCCCTCCCTCTAACACCCCCCATAGAGAACAAGCAATCCAATATAGGTTCAACATGTTCAGTAATTCTAAACATATTTCCATATTTGTCATTCTGCACAAGAAAAATCAGAACAAAAGGTGAAAGAAAAGAAATGATGGGAGAAAAACAAAAAAGCAAACAACAATAACAACAAAAGTGAAAATACTATTCTTTGATCCACATTCAGTCTTCATTGTTCTCTCTCTGGATGCGGATGATTCTTCCCATCACAAGTCTATTGGAATTGACAATTGTTCAGTGATGAAAAGAGAATTATCTATACCCAGAGAGACGACTGTGGACCAAAACATAGCATTTTCACTCTTTCTGTTGTTGTTTGCTTGTATTTTGTTTTCTTTCTCAGTTTTTCTTTTCCTTCCTAAGCCTATTTTTCTTTGCAACAAGATAACTATAACTCTGTATACATATATTAGATTTAACATATATTGTAATATATTTAACATGTAGTCCAATACATGTTAAATATATTACAATATATGTTAAATCCAATATATCTAAGGGAGGGGGAAGGACGGCAAAATTTGGAACAGAAGGTTTTGCAAGGGTTAGTGTTAAAAAATTACCCATGCATATGTTTTGTAAATAAAAAGCTTTAATAAAAAAAATCTATTGGAATTGCTTTGTATGAACTCATTGTTGAAAAGAACCAAGTCAGAATAAGGAATGGTCTACTTCTCAGATCTTGGAGAAAGAAAAAATTTATGATCAAAGAAGAACTATAGAACATTATGAAATGCAAAAGGAATAACTGCTTATATTAAATTAAAAAGGTTTTGTCCAAACAAAATCAATGCAGCCAAGATTAGAAGAAAAGCAAAAAAATGGGGGTGGGTGGAATTTTACTTCCAAGGATTCTGATAAAGGCCTCCTTTCTAAAATATGTAGATAATTGACTCAATTTTATAAGAATACAAGATATTGTCCTGTTGATAAATAGTCAAAGGATATGAAAAGACAATCTTCAGATGAATAAATTAAAACTATTTCTAGTCATATAAAAAAATGTTCTAAATCACTATTGCATTTCCAGAAAAATGTAAATTAAGACAACTCTAAGGTGCCACTACACATCTCTCAGATTGGCTAAGATGACAGGAAAAGATAATGATATATGTAGGTGGGAATATGGGAAAACTGGGATACTAATACATTGTTGGTGGAGTTGTAAACTGATTCAACTATTCTGGAGAGAAATTTGGAACTATGCCCAAAGGACTATCAAACTGTGCATACCCTTTGATCCAACAATGTCTCTACTGGGTTTGTATCCCAAAGAGATCATAAAAAAGGGAAAAGGACCCATGTATGTAAAACTGTTTGTAGCAGCCCTTTTTGTGGTGGCAAGACACTGAAAACTGAGTGGATGTCCATTAGTTGGAGAATGGCTGAATAAGTTATGGTACACGAATTATGAAATATTATTGTTCTATAAGAAATGATCAACAGAATAATTTCAGAAAGGCCTGGAGAGACTTACATGAACTGATGCTAACTGAAGTGAGTAGAACCAAGAGAACATTGTACATAGCAACAAGATTATATGATGATCAACTCTGATGCATATGGCTCTTTTCAACAATGAAGTGATTCAGACCAATTCCAATAGCCTTGTGATGGTGAGAGCCATCTACATATAGAGTGAGGACTGAGGGGACTGAGTGTGGATCACAACACAGGATTTTCACCTTTTTTGTTGTTTTTTGCTTGCTTTCTCACTTTTTCCCTTTTTGATCTTATTTTTCTTGTGCAGCATGATAAATATCTAAATATGTATAGAAGAATTATACATCTTTAACATATATTGGATTACTTGCTGTCTAGGGGAAGGAGAAAAGGAGGGACAAAAATTGGGGACACAAGATTTTGCAAAGGTGACTGTTGAAAACTATATTTGCATATATTTTGAAAATAAAAAGCTATTTTTAAAAAGGGTGGGGGGAAGAAAAGAGCCAAATCCATTACATTTGATCATCACATAATCTTGTTGCTGTGTACAATGTTCTTTTGATTCTGCTCACTTTACTTAGCATCAGTTCATGGAAGTCTTCCCAGGCTTTTCTGAAATCAGCCTATTCACCATTTTTTATAGAACAATAATATTCCATTACATTCATATACCATAACTTATTCAGTCATTCCCCAACTGATGGACACCCACTCAATTTCCAGTTACTTTCCCCTACAAAAAGGACTGCTACAAACATTTTTGCACATGTGATCCCTTTGAGATACAAACCCACGAGACACTCTAGATCAATTTCTTAGTCCTTTAGGCATAGTTCCAAATTGCTCTCCATAATGGTGGGATCAATTCACAACTCCACCAACAACACATTGCTGTTTCAATTTTCCCATATCCCCTCCAACATTTATCATTTTCTTTCCTGTCATAGCCAATCTAAGAAGTAAGAAATTGTATCTCAGAGTTGTCTTAATTTGCATTTCTTTAATCAACAGTGATTTAGAGCATTCTTTCATATGACTAGAAATGACTTTAATTCATCATTGGAAAATTGTTTGTTCATATCTTTTGACCATTTATCAATTGGGGAATGACTTCAACAATTTTTAATTAATGTGAGTACTGTGTGTTAAGCTCTGGAGATTCAAGAAGCTAGTGAAAGCTACTGCTGATATTAGTAATAATGATTCGCATTTAGAACAAATTCTCCCTCATAATAATGCTTTGAGATGGGTGGTGCCAGAATTATTATTTCACTTCTACAGATTAAAAAACCAGGAATGCAGAGAATAAAAGTGGTTGACTCATAGTCATTTAGCTAGTAGAGATCAGGGCCTAAATTTGAACCCAGCTCTCTTATGTCCTAATCTAGTTCTGTCTACTATACAACACTACCTCTTACAGTTTACATATAGAAGGTAATATATGGTGTACCAAGAATTCCACATTCATTTTCTCATTGGGCTATCACAAAAACCTTGTGAGATGGGAAAGACAAGTTGGGAAAGCTTCATTTTCAAAGATGAAGATGAATTTCCTAAAAAAAAAATGCTCTGCCAAAGTACAAGAACTAGTATGTTTCTCATATGAGATCTTTAAGGGAACACTGGATGACTACTTATTGGATATTATAGAGAGGATTTTTTGGTCAAGGAGGGGTTGGATCAGATGGCCCCAGCTCTAAATTCTGACATGGTCCTAGAGTTTCTGCTTCCTCCTCCTCCTCCTCCTCCTGTAATTTCCATGTTTCCTGTAATTTCAGTGATTAGTGTCAATCGTCCCCTGGATTATGAGCAGATCCCCAACGGAATGATTTACTTGACTGTCATGGCTAAGGATGCTGGCAACCCACCTCTCAACAGCACTGTCCCTGTCACTATCGAGGTGTTTGTAAGTACTCACACAATCAGTGAGTTTTTATTCATTGACTTGATACCTCCACAGCCCTAAACCCACTCCCTGGATACCCTCACTTTCTCCCATTCTTTCTCACCCTATTCCTTGCTTTAGCATTTCAGTCAGCAAGCCCCCTTTTCCTAGGCTGAAGGGCCAACATCTCCACTAGTGTGGAAGGCAATGCCTAAATCTATAGTATGAAATGATATTTCTCTCTCTCCCTCTCTCTCTCTCTCTCTCTCTCTCTCTCTCTCTCTCTCTCTCTCTCTCTCTCTCTCTCTCTCCCTCCCATGTCTCTGTCTCTCTCCATTTCTCTCTATCTTTCTGCCTCTCTGTCTTTCTCTGTCACTGTCTTCCCTCCCTCCTCCCCTTTTATTTCCCCCTTTCCCCCTATTTTCTTCCTTTTTCTTCCTCTAAAGATCTAAAGGTGCCTGAAACCAAACTGCAGAGAGGCTGACATGAATATCAAGCATGTATTAGCACTCCCCATGTCTGAAATTATCAGTCACTGAATCAATCTCCGTGCCTTGTTTATTTGCCTGTCATCCCAGTTGATTCAGGGTTGTGTTGCCTCAAATTGTTGTACTGGAGGCCATCCTTTGCCTCTTCCCTCCTGAGACCCTTGGTCTGATCAAGGCTGGTGTCCGTGGAAGAGGGTGTGTATATGTGTGCTGATGGAACAGTTAGTGCATTAATGAGGCTCCAGCAGGATTAAATCAGATTGTCAGATTTGCAGATGCATTTTGATTTGACACAAGCAGCGGAAAATCTCAGCCCCTGAAATATGCTTGCTGGATAACCTCCTAAACCCTCTGAGACCTATGCTAGCATGGTATGCCAACCTAGGGCCTAGGCTTATCCAAGGCCCAAGTTCAAAAGCTAGATAAGGTCCCTTTAATCTCTGTTTATCTCTACTCCTTTTGGTTTGATTTAATTTGTTATAGACAGTGGGACTAGGGGCTGATAGAGAAGTTAGCAGATTGGGGAGACAGGACAAAGTCAGAATCAAATGGAACAAGGGAACATGCAATTTCTGGATTTTGACCTCTGGTCTTTGACCAGGTAATGAGATTACCTGGATAGCAGAAAGAAGAAAGGGGAGATGTAAAGTCTAAAAAAATTGGTTTTTAACCTCATATAAATTGAATTACTATGTATTAAGATATATAAACTGGAAAAAAAAAGTCAGATCAACCAGGAACATCTTTAGGGAGTATTTGAAAATGTGAATCTTTTTTTTAATCAAGAAGTTGTCATCTTGAACTAATGAAACAAACTGTTTTCTTTGTCCAATTGCTTGTTTACACACACACACACACACACACACACACACACACACACACACACACACGCGCGCGCGCGCGCGTGCCCTTTCTGGACAATCAAAGAGTTGAAAGCAGGAGAAAAGCTAAAGAATTTTGAAGGATCACCTCACATTGGTCACCCTGAACTGCTTCCCCAACCCTGACGAGATCCCATTCCTGTTCATTGCTTTAACCCTAACCAAGCCCCCCCAATTTGCACACAGCCCTAAATCCAACCATTATCCCAATACCAGACTAACCACAATTCAATTTAGTTCAATAAATGTATTCATTAGGTGCTAATTATTTATGTGTAAGGCATCATGATGAAGATCAGAGACTGAAAGAAAAGAGTAAACTACTTAACCTTGAGAAGCTTACCAGGAGATACACCATATAGATAGATAGATAGATAGATAGATAGATAGATAGATAGATAGATA
>JAJPUD010000281.1:444345-465917 GCA_023553655.1 Myrmecobius fasciatus
ATAGATAGATAGATAGATAGATAGATAGATAGATAGATAGATAGATAGATAGATATCGATATATATAGATAAACAAAGTGGCCAGAGAAGGAAGACTGGGAAGTTCATGGAAGGCTTCCCAGAGGTGGTGACACCTGAACTAAGGCTTGAAGGAAAAAGAGAAGCATTTAGTGATAAAGAAAAGGAATATATTGCTAAGTAAAAGTTACTTTTACACAGGCAATAAATCCCATATTTGCCCCTTATAGTCCAGCTTTTTAAACTGTGAATGGTGACCCCAGATAGCATCTTGTAACTGAATGTGGAGGTAACAAATTATGATTTATTATTAATACATGTTTGATGTGTATACCTCTTTTATATACCCTTTATACATGGCATTATGTAAAAATTTCTCATGATTGGAAAAAGTTTATTATTGTATTATATGAGGCAAGGCGCCTTGGGTATATGGGGCAGGGACTGTTAGTGCTGAGATGAGCAACATTTTCAATCCTGGAAGAACTTTAGTCTGGAGGAGAGAAAACTAGTTCACATGAAAATATAATTCAAACCTTCAGGCAGTATTTGTTAAGTGCCACATAAGTAGCAATTTTACAAATTTACAAAATTTATAATCACTTAAGTAGATTGTAAATACTTTGGTAATAGAGGAGGGAGGGATTCCTCTTAGAATGGTCAGAGAAAATTTCCCATAACACCTTGTTGGAGAGTGGAGAGATTATGAGTCAATTTGGAAAGAAGAGCACCCAGTTGGTAATGGAGGAAGAGAATTAACCTGGAGAAAGAGTAACTAAAACCCTTTTCTCCTTTGCTGTCAGAGCTTCTTAAACTTTTTCCACTCACCCAAGAATTTTTCAGATACATAGGTATACAAATAAAATATGTACTGATAAATTATCATTTCAGACCCTAAATTCAGTTGTGAGACCCCATATGGGAGCACAAACTATAGTTTAAGAGGTATACAAATAAGTATATACTGATAAATTATCATTTCAGGCCCTACATTCAATTGTGAAACCCACAGTTTAAAAAGCTGGGTTCTAGATGGGAGCTGGAGAAACTCCAGAATTATGCAAAAACTCCAGGTTGGGCATTCCTAATGGTCAATTCTGTCAGGAATCCTTGTCATCTGCTACCCAACTGGGAAACTGACCAGTAAGCCAGCCCTCTCCTTCCTGTGCCCATCCACTGGTGAATACTGGAATGCCAGGTTCCTTCCTTAATCCCCAGTGTGGGGATTAAATTAAATTAAAGAGATAGCTGAGTGGCTGGCCAGCCTTTGAGTGGTCACTCTCACCAAGAGCCTCAGTGCAGTTAGCATTGGGAAGACCAGATGAGCATCTCAGCCGTGACTAGCATTGTCTCCTCCTCCACTTTCGAAATAGCCTGGTCACTTATGTCACATGTGAAAAGGTCATCCATCACCTTCTGAGTGATTCACGTGTGGGTGACTTTTAAGTAGCTCTAACTTTCTGGCTCTCTCCACTGAAGGGATTTTTCTCTCAACTGAAAATAAAATCAGATGATGGTGCAGCAATTCATGATGCTACTTAAAAAAGTGGGAATGAAAAGGGAAAAGAGAGGGACAGAGAACAAAGAGCAGAGGAAGGCAGGAGGGGAAGAAAGAGGCAAGGTGATTTCCTTTTTCATCTGCTGCTTGTTGGTTTTTAATAAAGAAGTCAAACTCGATTTGAAGATTTCCCATTAGGGGACAATAAGCTTTTGTAGCAGGAGCTGCTGAATTAGAACTAATAGCAAGCCCAGCGCCAGAATCCGAGGAAATATCACCGCTAATAAGTTTCCACCTTATGCTCTGTCACTGACATTCTGGGCACTGTTTTGTGCAGTGAAGCAGAAGGTCTGAATATATATGTAGATTGTGGTACATGCATCCACACACATGCACATGAGAATATATTTCAGATGTGGTATTGGGGCTTTGGTTAGAAAAGTTTGGGGGAGTGGGTTTCCCTCTTCCCCATTTGCCCCACTTCCAGCCCTAATAAAAAAAAACACTAGTAGCTTTAATAGGAACTTTTGGTCCTCTGAGATTAGGAATTAGATTTGAGCAAAGGCCAGTAAGTACTTTCTGAAGGCAAGGGATAGATCTGAGAAGTCAGCCATTCTTTGTGCTTATCAGTTGGAGCTGTAACTAGGACAGTAGGAATGGAGCTTTTCACCAGGATGCTGAGTTTAGAAGTGTCGATACTTCTATTCCTTCAACACTATAGAAACAACAGAGCTCAGCATCTAGTTTAAAAAATTAGTTAAAATGAGAATTCATTTGTTGGCAAGCAAGGGAGAAACTTCTCCTTCACTGTGCCTGGCTTCTACTCTAACTTTCTTCTGAGAAATGACTCTTGTCCCAGGCTTAGTTTATGATACTTGCCCCCAAAATCTCAAGGCCTGAACCCCTGGAAATCTAGCTCAACCCAACAACTTGCCCTGTCCACTAATATAGCACCACCCTGTGCCCCCCTCCTTACGCCTCTGTTTAGTGTCCAGCTGGGGGCCAGGTGCTAAATGGTGAGGTGAGGAATTGCAAAACCTGCTAAGCTCAGGCTCTTCCCTCCAGGAGATGACAGTATAATGAAGGAGACAAGGTGGATGCACGTGAAATATTAAATGATAGTGGAGAAGTTTAGTAGAAGTAAAGACAATGATGGAAGAAATGTTCTTAAGACAGTAGACAATTGTCAAATGGGTGAGTGTTAATGAGTTGTGCTTTCAGAGGAAGTCTGGGTCACTGGAGGAAGGAAAGAACTCTCTGTGGTCTTGGAGAGCTTCTGTGTTCAGCCAAAAATAAGTAAGCTTGTTGGCTTTAGGAAGGGCAAGAGTGCCTTTTGTGTTCATCTTTATGACCTAATCTGTCTTTCTCTTTTCTTATACTTACACACAACAGCTTGGGACAGGTCCTGACATCTATTAAAGACTTATACTTGTTGGCTTGCCTTTACTAGCTTTACCTTTACTAGAAGAGGTAATTTCTGAAGTTGTCTTACTGTTAGCTAAAAAATGGAAGCCCTCCTGCCTCCAGGAATCTGAAAAAATGAGCCTCTTTCTACCTCAGAAGTCAAAGAAAGGAGCCCTTTCTACCTCTAGGAGTCTGAGAAATAGGCCCTTTTCTACATCCAGGAGTCTGAAAAATGGCCCTCTTTCTACCTCTAGGTGTGTAAGAAATGAGCCCCTTTCTACATATAGGAATCTGAGAAATGGGTCTCTTTCTACTTCTAGGAGTCTAAGAAATGAGTCCCTTTCTACTTCTAGGAGACTAAGAAATGAGCCCCTTTCTACTTCTAGAAGTCTGAGAAGTGGACCCCTTTCCATATCCAGGAGTCTGAGAAATGGGTCCCTTTCTACTTCTAGGAGTCTAAGAAATGAGCCCCTTTCTAATTCCAGGAGTCTGAGAAATGGGTCCCTTTCTACTTCTAGGAGTCTGAGAAATGGGTCCCTTTCCACTTCTAGGAGTCTAAGAAATGAGCCTCTTTCTACATCCAGGAGTCTGAGAAATGGGCCCTTTCTTCCTCTAGGAATCTAAGAAATGAGCTCCTTTCTACATCTAGGAATTGGAGATGTGGGCCCCTTTCTACTTCTAGGAGTCTGAGAAATAGGTCGCTTCTTCCAATTGTCCTCTTCCTCATATTTGCTGCTAGTTTTGCCCCTAATATAACATCCCCCCTGCCTCTCTCTTTGCACAGTTGGTCCCCTGTGTCTTTTTGCATTCCCTTCTCATCACTACCTCTTAGAATCCCTAGACTTCTTAGAATTCCTGGTCCTCCTCCTCTCTCTCCAGTTGTTACTAACTTCTTTCTCTTTAAATTATTTTATATTCTTTGAATATGCTATCTTAAATTTTTTGTATACATTGTGTGTGAATTGCCTCTTTCATCAATAAAATGTGAAGTCCTCCAGGGGCAGGGGATGGTTTTTATTTTATATTGGCAGCCCTTCACAGAGTGCCTGGCCCACAATAATCAATTAAGAAGTGTTTGTTCCATCAATTAAAGTTTTCAACCAGGGAGGGGGTCTGTCTTACTTTTGACCCATTGCATGATATCAACCATACTTAAGAAGCCAGGGCCACCCCAGGGGTCTCCTCCTAGTGTGTTCCATTTTGGTGATTGCTCTCACCCTATCATCTTCTCTTCAGGATGAAAATGACAATCCCCCAACCTTCAGCAAGCCCTCCTACTCTGTCACCGTTGTGGAGAACATCATGGCAGGTATGGTGAATAGATGGCAGACCCATTTCCTGTTCTTTTGGGGCAATTACTGGTCAATTAGCAGCTAATCACACCATCAATAGTGCAATTATTTGGGCACCTATTAAGGGTCAAACACAATTCTGAGCATTTTGTAAGTTTAAGACATGGTCCCTGGGGTAGCTAGGTGATGCAGTGGATAAATCAAAAGCCCTGAAGTCAGGAGGGCCTGAGTTCAAATCTGGCCTCAGATACTTACCACTTCCTAGCTGTGTGACCCTGGGCAAGTCATTTAACCCCAGTTGCATCAGCAAAAAGAAAGAAAAAGAAAAAAGAAAAAAAGACATAGTCCCTGCTCTCAATGATCTTATATTCGTGCTCAGGAGATAAATATAAAGCAATTTCAAGGATAAACTAAGAGATACTGACTATAAGTGCAGTAGGATTTTAGAAAGAAAACGTATAAAAAGGCTAGAAATAATCAGGGAAGGAGGACTTCATAGAAGAAGGAAGACTTCAGCTGGCCCTTAAGGATGAATAGAATTTGGAAAAAGGGGCAGAGAGGAGAGTATTCCAGTTCAGAGAAATGGCAAGGGTAAGAGTGAGTGATCATGGGACATTGAAGAAGGGGATAATAAGCAATTAAAAACCTTAGGACTACCTACCATAGTTCTGTGGGTAAAACTGGATCCCATTTGTCATCTAGGTAAGTCCAATGAGAATTATGTCTAAGGGTGGGGATGGGGTCAAGGGTAGGAGTGGAGAGGAGATAAGATACCCCAAATCGGCTTTTCTGCTTTGGGGATTATCCAGAACCAGATCTTGGATAGGTTTCTCTCATTCCCTCAAGAATGGTTATAAATAAAAGAGTTAAAAAGCAAATATTAAGCACTCACTGCATGTCAATCACTGTGTCAAAAGAGAAAGAGACAGAGAAAAAACAAAGAGAGAAATCCTTGCCTTCAAAGAGCTTACATTCTCATAGAAGGAAACAATGGTTAGGGAAGAGTAATAGGGAAGGGTGTTTGGTCTGGCAAGTCAGTATTTAATTCAATTCAATACTCATTTGTTAACTGCCTGCTAGGTACTAGATATGACCATATTCTCATATGTATATAATACCCACAGGTTCCAAATCTGAGTCACCATAACCTGTGTTCTGGGAAGACCAAATTCCCCTGCTTAGAGCCATAGCCACAGTCCTCTCACACTATCCTGTACCCCTTCCCTGCTCACTTCTTAAAGCCAGACTATCCCCCTGCCCTCCTGCCAGCTTGGCAAAAGAGAAGTCTTTATAATAGCACTTAAATCCTCTTCTAAATTGAATTCAAAGGATTGATTTATCCTTGTCCTTTCTCCCTGAGGCGCCTGAGTAGCAGAGCCACCCCAGTTGGGCAATAGTCATGCCCGGGGATAGGATATTCCTTATTCCACATATCCAGATAAAAATGTCCAAATATCTTCTCCATTCTTCAACCCCTCACCCCTGTTCTCTTAGGCCCCATACTCATCCCTGGAGACCACAGAATTATCTGATCTGTTTTTTTTTTCTTTTATTCCTCAAGCACAGCAAAATCATTCACACCCTCATCTCTCAATGCTTGGTTAATTAACATTTGCTTATTTTACCAATATAAGATACAATGCTAGACATCAAGCCTATCCTCTAAGAGCTTTCAGTCTAGAAGAGGAAAATGGATTTACCTATAAATAACTAATAAAAAGCAGACTGTGGAAGAGATTATTAAATGCTATGGTAATAAGGAGGGATGCTGGGGGGACCTAGGGAGATCAGAGGCCCTCCTTGGAATCTAAGACATAAGGTTAGGGAGTGTTCCCTAAAGTGACCAAGGAAGTCAGGGTATGAGCAGTGTTCTAAGACCCCTAAATTTTCAAGAGTTTGGGGGGTAGAAATAGAAAATGAGAGAAAATAGATTTTAAATGGATTTTGAGGGAAAGAAATAGAACCCATAAAAACCTACTTTTATATAAGAGATCGTGACTCAACTGTAAGATTTAGGGTCATAAAGTTTAAATAATTTAATATAAAATTCTAGGGAGATTATTCAGAAGTAAAAAATGCTAGCCAATATCGAGGGTATTCTAAGTGGCAGCTGGAAACACACAGCAAGTACTTATTAAGTGCTTCCTGTGTGCCACGCTGGTCCAGAGCATGTGAAAGGGAAGGAGAAGGCATCCTACATCAACTAGATGAGATAACTGATGATCCAAGGCATGAGTCTGACTTTTAGCTTCCATGAAATTATGCTAGAGAGAGAGTAGCCAAGTACTTTGGACAGCTCATGTAGACAGCATCAAGGACTCTAGTGGATGATTTTATCTTGAGATGTCTGTTCAGTTCTTACTTACACCTCATGGACAGGTCCCATGATCTAGTGAGCTTTTGTTAAATAGAGCCTTCCCTCTCCTTTGTCCCTTTAAAGGTGCCACAGTATTGTTTTTGAATGCAACAGACCTGGATCGCTCCCGGGAATATGGCCAGGAGTCCATCATCTACTCCCTGGAAGGCTCCTCACAATTTCGGATCAATGCACGTTCAGGTGACACCTCCCCTCCCAGAATCCTTTTCCTATGTTTTCCTCCTTTGATTGTGACTCCTTTCTGTCCATCTTCACTTCATCCCTCAGCCCTAAAAATTGACTGAGCGCTCAAGGTCCCTTCAAACTCTGTCCTAAAGTGGAATTGATTTTATTTTTATTTTCAGTTCCAAATTCTCTCCTTTCCAATCCCTCCCTCTCCCATTGAGAATACAAGAGATGTGATAAAATGGGTTTCATTTTAAATAAACCCAATGTGTGAAACTCAATTCCAAAATATAAATGACCTGATTCTTTGATGGATCCATGACTTTAATTAGGTTTACCCTCTACCAACACAAGCAGAAGTCCTTCCATGCTTTCCCACACTATGTACTTCTTATCCGTGACTTTCTATCAAATTGAAACAGTTGATGATGCAGTTAATAGAATGCTAGACTTGGAGTCAGAGAGACCTCAGGACAATTCTGGCCTCTGATACTTATTAGCTATATGATCCTGGGAAAGTCAATGAAATTCTCTTAGCCTCAGTTTTCTCATCTGAAAAATGGGGCTAATAATATCCCCTGTCTTCCCAGGGTTGTTACAGGGATAAAATACTTTTTAAATTTTAAAGGACTGTATATCATAAGTATTCCAGAAAGGATTGCTTCAGTGCTCTGCAGGCCTCCATCTTTTAATTTCTTAGTGGGTAGCTATATACCACTAAAGCTGTTGCCATTCTTTTTTCTGATTCCCAATACATAATCACTTCACCGTCTATCTGAACCACATCCACCCACACTGATTCTGCCTTTCATGCTGCTGTCTTCACAGAAGTCCTCATTGTAACATGCTATAGCCAAAGGGCACTCTTTGGGTTATCTATAATTGTCGTTCTTCATATGTTGAGATGTACTATTCAAAGTTGTGTGGTGGGACCACAGTTGGTGCTAACAAGAAGGGTTCCAGTACATCAAGTTGCTTAGGACCTCAAGAACATCAGCAATTTCCCAGATGGGAGAATGTAAATTGATAAGTTTAAAAAAGATAAATTAAGGAATAATTTATTGTAAAAAATTCAATTGAAGACCAGTTCACTTTGCCATAGAGTGATTCATTTTACAAAAAGATTCTCCATAAGATCCCTCGAAATTTCAAGTTCTCCAGAGTATGGTTTGATTTACCAACATTTGTAACATGTTCCTCAAGGAACTTGGATTTCAATCTACCTTTTCATAGTTTTTAGCTCTGTGGCCTATAATAAATCGCCCAGCCCTTCGGAACCTCCACTCCCCACTCTGTAAAATTCTAATCAGCTGCTTTGCAGCCTCCTCTCCCCAGCTACCTCCCTCTTCATGCTACAATTCCTTAAAGCAGGTGACATATCAAGGGGGATTAGGGCATTACCATTAGGGCTGGACTTGGGATGTGGAGCAGGGTTATTTTCTGCCCCCTCTCTAGAGTCCTTGAAGCTTAGATAAATAAGCTTTAAAAAGAAAGAAAAAACTCACAAGAGAGTAAACTGATCCCTTCCCACCTGGGATTTTCCCTCTCTAACCACAGCTGAAAATTGATAGGAGAGAAAAATCAGAAGAAGCCAAAATAATTCCACCAGCCTGAGTCTCGACTTCCAACTCTATACAAATGGGTACAACTTCTCCCCTCATTATAGATATAGCCACCTACAATGGTCACAGCTCAGCAGGATTTAGAATAGTGAAGGTTAAGGAAGGGTTAGAGATGCTCATTTGCCCAGAGAGAGAGGGATAGACCCATTAACCCCTCCTCAGCCTCTCTTTCTCCTCCTCTGTCCTAGTTCCGCTGTGGGGGGTATTAATGATGACATGGACATTTTCTTTCTTTGACATCTCTCCTTTAGCTCCAGACATTTGAGCATTTTCCTCCAAGCTCCTTGGTCAAATTAGCCAGCCTGTTCCGTAAAGGTGGCCTTAATTGGATCTAATTTCTCAGACAGGAGAAGCTATCCATCATGCCGACAAGTTCATATTTAAAACTTTTTAGAGATTAATTTCTTCCTCGCCCTGCCAATTAATCGACACCACCCCAACCCACGGAACACATCTCGGTGGGTCAACCCTTTGCCAAGCTTCCCTGCATGGCCTTTTCATCATGGCCGGCCCCTGATACAGGTCCCCAATTTAGCGGTCAAAGGAGTACCTTTGGAAGGGGAAGAAGAGTGAACTCATTCATCTCTCCTATTAACCTTCTTCTGAGTGTCTCCAACCCCTCAGCAGCCAATATAGAGTTTTAGAAATGGAGGAAATTTGAAAGATTAGCATGGTATAATGAAATGAAAACTTGCCCTAGAATATGAGGACCTGAAATCAAATCCTCTAATACTTGCTACCTGTCTAACCTCACATAAGTCCCAGCCTCTTGAGATCTCAGTTTCCTCATTTATAAAATTAGGATCTAATCTAAATCAAGGCTTAACTTTTTTGTGTATGGCAGTCTGACCAAGTCAACAAGCATTTATTAAGCACCTTTTGTATACCAGACACTAAGTTTCAGAAAAATAAAGCATAGTCCTTGTTCTCAAAGTGCTTATAATCTGATGGGTGAAGCCTATGGAACCCTTCTCAAAACAATCTTTTTTAAATGTGCCAAATAAAAGAATTGGTATTATAAAGGAAATAAAATATGTTGAAGTAATTATCAAAATATTTTTTTAATTTGAGATATAATAATATATCTAGCAGCAGGTCTAATAACTAGAGTAACTTCAAAGTGATGGTGAGTATAAAAGATATTTTAGGATATCTGCAACAACTATAACGTGATATGAAAATATCTGTGATTTCTATCAGTGACAAAATCACACGTATTGCTAATACTGCTGTGCTACGTTATTGGCAGTCATAGTGGAAGACAATTCTAAATTTCAGTTAAAGGTCAGTGAAAATAAAGATATATGTAGGTTTTTTTCTTTCCAAGTTCACAGACCCTCTGAAATCTGTCCCCAGATTAATTGGAGGAACTATGAACCCCAGGTTAAGAACCCCTGGACTGTTTAAGAACTCATGAACCTCTGAGGTCCCACCTGGTTTTAAATCTGTGATTTTATTTATGTGATTTCAGAGAGAAATAAACAGATGTGCTTTGTTCCAGTTCTCACAGTGAGCTAATGATAAAGCAAGATGTGAGATCTAGTTTTCCTTTCTCGTAATCCAGGTCTCTTTCCATTGTACAAAGAGGCGTTTTCTTCCTCCTTATGATGGGATCATATTGCCTGACCTCAGAGCCCTGGCTCATACCCAAGAGGGAAGAAAGAGGCTTCTCAATAGTCTTACCTGCCTTTGTGCTTCCTATTGGCCCCCCAAATTCGAATTTTGATCTTCCTCATGCATAGGAGCTGGGATGAATCACAGAGATACTGACTCTGTGTCGTGCCAAAGAGCATGGAGTCTCACCATGTCCTCTCTCCCTTAGGTGAAATCACAACTACGTCCCTGCTGGATCGAGAAACCAAATCGGAGTACATCCTCATTGTGCGGGCAGTGGATGGGGGTGTCGGCCATAACCAGAAAACCGGCATTGCCACTGTGAGCTCCTTGTCCTTTCCCTCCCTCGATCCAAAAGCTTGGAGCTGCCACTTAAACCAATCTCTGGCTATCTGTTTCTTCAGATGGGAGGAGAAATAGAGGGATCAAGGGTGGGAGAGGGGCTTGAAAAGATAATTGTTGGTCTCTCATCAATAAGGGATGGACCAAGAGAGTTCCATCCCCTTTCACAGTTAGTGACAGCAAAGGGTCTGCCTTTTTCCACTAAGGGAAATACCAGATCCACATAAGAAAGACACAATTTTGGAAATGGGATATGAAACATCTTTTTCATTGCCTCCCAAGAGATGCAAAATCCATGAAGGATCTGATTATGAGTTGGGCAGTGGAAGGTAAGAATATACCAGGGACCCTTCATTGTATTACCTCCAGTCAAGAACAGGATGCAGTCAGGAATATTTTCCTGTTGATAAGAAACAGAATCAAGAAGAGTCTTAAGGGCTGATAATATAGAATTTTATGCACATGTGTATGTGTGCACACACGTGTATACAAATATACAGCAACCATTTGATGGAGAGTGTGGTACCACTTTATCAGACCCACCAGCCCTGAATTTTCTTGGGGATACAAGGATAAGTGACAGATGTCCTCCCATTTTTTTACTGCCCAGAGGCTCTCACGATCTTCCCCAAAAAAAGCTGTGGAAACAGTGGGCAACTGGAAAGAAGAAAAACACACAGGTTTCCAATTACAGAAGGATATGACAGAGAGGAATGCGACATTCTAACCAAATATCAGTGGATCTCTTTCCTAAAGAGAGCATCAGACTTAAACTAATGGTTGGTAGAACTGAGAATGTTTAGCCTAGAAAAGAGAACTCTTAGAAAGTCCATGATAGACATCTTCAGAGATCTAAAGGGTTTATGCCCATTGGAATATAAGCTTGAGAGAAGGCAGTCTTTGAATTTCAGGACCTCAGTAAAGGTCCTGAATTTTAGTATGAAAGGACAGAAAGAAGAATGTAAATCTCAAAGGGGCCAGAGGACATCCGGACCAATGCCCTCACTTGACAGATGAGAGTTGAGATAAAGAGAAGTTGACTTACCCACAGTCACATAAGCAAAGCATCAAAAGTGGGCTTTGAACTCAAGTCCTCTGGCTTAGAAGACAATATTCATTCCCCTGGACTATGCTATCCAGAAGGGTCCATTGTTCTTCAAAAGTACAGAATTAGGGCCAGTGCAGAGGCAGGATTCAGGTAAAAATGAGGGGAAATGTACTATGAGTGGTCCCATGAACTGCTAAGTCTTCTGTGAAATCTTTAAGATTTAAGTAAGACTCCCAACTCTGGAGCTTTTTTTCTATGTACCTCAGTGACCTCTTCTGTAAAATGGAAGCATGGACTACAATGACCTCTGAGACCTCTGTGAATTTTTGCTCTGTGATCTACATACAAGAATACTGTTGGAGGGGTTCTTACATTGAGGAAGAGGTGGTCAAGTAGGCTGAATCATAGATGTCCAATCCAGAGCCATGTCCTGGGATATCCTCTAGTTTAGATCGAACCCAATTAAAATACAATTGAGAAATATTTAACAAAGTAATTGAAAACACAAGAGAACATAAATAATTCTAAGATGTGGCTTCCTGGGTCAATATGTGACCCACAGTGATCCTCAGGTACAGGTTAGTGCTTTCTGTTTCTGTTTGAGTTTGATAGCCCTGAACTAGGAAACCCCTGGAGTCCCTTTCAACTCTCAGAGTCTCTGGTTCCTTGGCACTCCTTAGAAGTTAGGAGGAGCAGGGAAAAGAGAGAAGAACAATCTACAGTGGTGGGAGATCTTCAGAGAAAAAGATGCCAGAATCCTTACTCGGGTGACCATGGTACCATTCAAGGAGCTACAAATCTCCTCTCTCTAGAACACAGGTCTCCTGGTATACTACACTTTTGGCGAGTAGAGATGATGATGTTTGATTCAATTCTATTTCATTGATCAAGCATATATGTGGTTAACATAACTTAACACTTTTTAGTTATAAGACCCTGGGCAAGTCACTTAACCCCAATTGCCTCAGGGAAAAAAAACCTACTGGGAGAAAATGACATGTATACAGCAAGTTGGCACAAAAAAATGTATGTGTATATACATATGAATACACACATATATATGTGTATACACAGATATACAGACACACAGAGAGACACACACACACATATATACATATATATAAAACAAATACAAATTATCCAGAGACCTGGTCCAAAGCCTTAGATTCTTCCAAAGAGTGTCCTGTAGCCCTAGAGCACCAAGCTTTCACTGAGTCTGAGTCCATTATGCTCTAGATTGGCAGGAACAAAGTTTGTGTGAAGCCCACCCCTGCACTTCCTCCCCTTTCCCAGTGGGGAGGGTGCCTCAGTCCTTCTCTAAAGTGTAACTTAGCTCTGATTGCAGGAGGCAGGACCAGGGAGCTCTACTTTGGTAGAACAGAACATCCTCATAGCTACCTCAAGAGCTATTAGGGACATACTCTGATTAGGGTCCTAATCAGAGATCCTGAAGCTCCTGTTCCAGTTTCTAAAGTGTCACTTTAGAGAAAGAGAGTGTTATTAGAAAAGAGCACTCTCCTTGTCTCATCTGTGGTCAGGAGAGCCAAACTTCCAGAGGCAGTTTAGGCTCAAGTCACCTTCTCACAATCAGGTTCTCCCTTCTACTATCTCCCTGTCCCAGCTCCTTTCCATTGGATCCCCAGGGAACAGCTCTCCTTGCCTTTGGACACAACGTGCCTTCTTACCTTCATATTCTTGCCTCCTGCTGTTGACAAGAATAATAGAATATTTGACTTAGAAAGGACCATCCTTTGAGACTTTTTTATTCCAACCACCCAGATTACAAATGAGAAAACTAAGTCTCAAGGGATTGGAACATCTTGAAATCAAAAGAGACCTAAACAGTCAATCAACAATTAAGTGCCTACTATGTGCTGGGTACAGCAAGTCAATAACAGATCTCGACCTACAATCTGAGCTTCCTGACTACTAGGTTAGAGATCTGTCAACGTTATCAAAACTGTTTCTAGGGGTGCTAGATTTCCCCCCCAAGACACAAAATAAAAAATGCCTCCCCAAAATCAATCAGGACTACTGTAATTCACCTCAGCCCTCATCTCCCATTGCTTATCTACACCCAGATTAAGCAGCATTGCCTTGATTTTTATTTCCTCTCGGATTTTCCCCTCTGCTTTTCTATGACCATCAGCCCATTGTCAATCACCTTCCCCTTCCCAATCCACATATAACCTTTCTGCTACTGATCCTTTCCAAGCCCACACTAGAGGACTAATATTGTTCCTTGCTCTCCCCTAGATTTCTAATTCTCATACCAGGCTCATTTTCATATGCATTGCTTCTTAGCACCACCACCATCCCCCCCACTGGTGTGTCTCCTTCCCCTGCCTGTCAGCCTAGCTGAGCTGGATGCCACATGACCCTATTGCTTGAAGGGGCTGCAGTGGGTCAGGGGTCTCCTTGGTAAATTGGCATTACACCCAGAGGCCCCTCACTAATAGGAATTTGGAACCCTGTAAATAATTTATCAGGGCAGCAAGAGATCGAGAAAATTGCTTGGATTGAAACTCAGCCAGGAAGCTCATGGGATTCGGATGCACATCCCTGTATACACACACACACACACACACACACACACACACACACACACACACCACAACACCCCTTTTCATTAGTCAACACTGGAGATCTCACCTTTGGCTCAGAAATCACTCCCTGGCACCCATTACTTTGCTCTCTACCTGGCTAGAGTTAGAGATTTTTAGGGAGGAAAAAAGAATCCCTGGATTTCAGGAGGATGGGTTTCCCAGAGCTCACTTAGTTCATCCCTTAGTGACATCACAACTAGGTCATCATTGCTTCTTCATCTGTCAAATGGGGCCATTGTTCTGGAACTGATCTCAATGGTCCTTTCCATCTGTAAATCTATGATTCCCTTTTGTTAAAAACCTCCTTCTAAGACCCTTTCCCTAACTCTACCCCAATTCAAACCTTGTCATTTATAGCAGCTTTGGAATGATTACAGAAAAAAGTAATAGAGAAGGGGATGAAACTGATGCAAAAATGGCCCCTTGGAAGGCAAAATGGCATTCTGGAAAACCCTTGAATGAACCTAAAATTCTGGGCATGTTAGGTAATAATAACAATTATAACTATAATAACAAAAAAACTGTACTGGAACCATGCCATTATCACAGACAGAACTGTTGCCAGCAAGTTTCCTGGATGTCAACACTGAGCCATAAAAATTTAAGAAAAATTTTTAACCTCTAACCTATATGGAAGGGAGTCAAAATCAGATAGAAACATTTTGAAACAGTTATCATCACAATCATCCTATAAGATCCTGAGGTTTCCTGAAGATGATTTCAGTGAGCCTACAGAAGATAAATTTATACTCCAATCCTTTTATTTACTTTTGAAAAACCCAGTATTTCTTCAGTAGTCATTAAATATTAAAGAACAATAATAATAGGATTAGTGACATGTGTCTGAACTGCTTCTATGTGAATTTGATTGAACAAGAGAATGAAATTGTTACTTCTAATAATGATGATGATAAGCTGCAGAAAGTAGATCGAGGTCCTAATTTTACAGGCATTTCTATTGGATTAGAATAAATTTACCATATTTTACATGATTATAACTTGTTTGAATACATATCACTACTTTGGGGGATTTCTATTTTGCACTAATTGAGACCTGGATCTCCAAATGTTCATATGGACTGTTGGTGTTTGACTTGTGGTAAAGCCTTCTGAACTCTTAGTAGTTAGGGAATAGTATTCCCTGACCCCAATGTAGTGATGTTACTCTGGTACTCTCTGAACATGAAGGACAACTGTCAATCGGGACCTGGCTGTAGTGACTGAAATAAAGCACAGAACACTGAATATTAAGGAGGAGAATAGCTGGATAGAAATTTGTCTCAAAGGCCTCCCTGGGAGAATGGTCCATCCCATGTTCTCCGTCTTCATTTTCCAGGTGAACATCACTCTCTTGGACATCAATGACAACCACCCCACCTGGAAGGATGCTCCTTATTACATCAACCTGGTGGAGATGACTCCTCCAGATTCTGATGTTACTACGGTAAGTTGGGAGAAATGTAGTTCTAGTCCTAGGGTATAGCAGGGGCAGAAGCTAGCCAGTCCTTTCTCGACAATAAGGAAGATGGTGTATCACCTTGAGTTCAAGCCTGATGATTCAAAGAACAGTAATAATAGAGTGTCAATAATTATTCCTCAAATAATAAGATGGGGATTAATTTTCCATATACAGCTCTTCCCTAAACAAGTCAAAACAAAACAAAGCTACTCATACACAATGGAATTGGCATTCTTGAACTTACCATGGGGCACCAGAACCTGCTGTGTTAACAAACTTCAGCTGGCATGTCTAGTAGCTAACGAATCTGTGGGTAGCCTGCCTTCATTCTTAAGGATGATGGGTGCATTTGTGTGCTTACACACCCATTAACTCTCCTTGCTTTTCATACATGTGCATGCATTGTGTACATGCTTACCTATTGTGCATTTGTATGGGTTGTTGTATGTATGTGTACACAGATGCGTTTGCTGATGAATTTCTATGCTGTGAGTGAGGTTTGGGGACAACTTTTCCTCCCCTCTCCTGCAACCTCTTTCAAGGACCTCTCTGATTCGCATTGATTTAGAACCTTTCAAAGCCCTCCAGCAAAATAAAAGAGAGGGGAGAGGGAGAGAATTATTCCCCGTCAGACCAGGAGAAAAATGATGGGCGTGAAATGGGAAATAAATGAGGAGAAAGTGGTGAGAATCCACAAAATGATCTAACTGGGAAGAAGGGAGGAGGCAAGAAGAGTGAGAGAGGGGGCTGTCCTTCCCCACCCCTGGGTCCTGAACTCCATAGGGAACCCAAGTGGCCAGCAGGACTGGGGTTCATAGTGGGGGAAGGGGCACCTGCTCACCTCACCGGTGTACGGACAAAGCTTCCCTGGGGACCAATAATCAATGTGAAGGAGGGTAGGCCGAAGCATTGCTGTGAGTGATGAATGGCCTGGAAGTTAGAAAGTCTGGTCCTAGCTCTATCTAGCCCCGGCCGATGATTGGCCATCTGACACAAAGTAAATCAATTCACTTGACTCTCTAGGCCTTATTCTTCCCTTTAATAAAATGGGGAGAAGAAGAGTTGTCCTGCCCATCCCCTAAAGAGGCAAAGGATCCGAATGAGAGGAGGAGGGGATTTTCAGGCTTTTTTTCCATTAGAGCTGTGAGACATAATGGCCAATCATGATTCAGAGGGTCCTAACAGAAGGGAGGGAATGGACTTAAAGGTAGAAGGACACATGAACCTTTCAAATATGGCCAATGAGAGAATTTGTTTTGCTTGGATATTGCCAATTTTTGCAAAAGTTTTGTTTTTTCTTTTTTTCTCTAGTGGGTAGGAGGGAGAGGACAGGTGGGAAGTAAAGGGAACAAACATTTTATAAGCACTTACTATGTGCCACACAATGCTGTAAGCACTTGACAATTATTATCTCATTTGATCCTCACAACCCTGGAAAGTGGATGTTATTAATCCCATCTCTGAAAGAGACAGAAGGTAAGTAACTTGGTCATACAACTAGTATATATCTGAGATTTGATATTTAATAGATTTGAATTCAGATATTCCTGATTCCAGATCCAGAGCTCTGTGTCCACTCTGCCCCCCCCAGCAGCCTTTAGATCTTATTTTGTTTTCTTTGGCAGGGGGTAGTTGTACAGGAAAATCAATTCCCATCTTATTATCTAAGGAATAATTATTGATACTATTATTACTACTCTGAATCATCAGCCCTAAGCTCAAGGAGAAACATCATGTTTCCTGTTGTCAAGAAAGGTCTGGCTACCTGGTCCCCTTTTTTATAAAGAGAAAAAGGGAGACCCCCAAGAGGGTAAATGACCTGAGTGTTTTCCCAGCTCATGAACAAGGCACGGCCCAGATGAGATTCCAGAGTTTCAGTCCCGAAGGACCATCCACCGAGTAGATCGGCCATCCTTCATCAGACTCGATTGGAGTCACCTTCCCCTGGCAGGAATACAGGGGTCTCCACAGGGTCAGCTTGCAGCCCTCACCTTCACCTCTCCTCCCTCCTTCATTTTCATTTTCTCTGCCCCTCTCCCACATCTGACTCCAGAGCTTCCAGGTTGGCCAGTACTTTAGGCAGATGGGAGCTGGAAGAATTTCAGCCGCCCATCTGTCTGTTCTGGTCTGCTGGCCCCAGAGACACCTCTTCGAGGGGATTAGGTAGGGGAAGGAAATAGATTCTGCTGCCAATGCAGAAAAAAGTACCACGTCAAGTAACACAAAGGAGCTAATCCCAGAGTGTCCTGGACTTAAGGATGGGGCCATCCTGAGCCTTCAGCTCTCCCCTCCCTGGAGAGTCATTGTTCTAGTATTCTAAAGCCACTGCAGCCTCAAAAAAGCCGAGGGATGGAGTGAAGGAGGCCATCGATGCCTGCATTGACCCTGGGACCGCTCCATGATGTCTGGCTGAGATCCAGAACCCCTGGGTTCTAGAACCAACTCTGTCAAGCTTCAGGCACATTGCTTCCATTTCTAAACCTCAGTTTCCTCCAATGGATAGCGGGATAGTCAGATCAGCTGGGGGAGGTCCTTAAAGCACAATAACTAGTAAAAGGTAGACAGAGGAGAAATGATATTGGTAAATCCCCGATCCCTAATTGAGTAGGGCAGAATGATATATTTGAGCCTCTGTAGATAATGAGGAAAAAATGAGGTTGAGGAAGAAATGGCAAATAACCCATCAAGGAATGGAGAGATACGTCTTGGGCATTTTCCTCTGTACCCTCTGAGAGGTACCAAGGGGCATAGGAAATGGACCATCGGTCCTAAAGGCCCCCTTGCCCATAGGACAAAGGGAGCAGGTGGACACGGCTCCTCTCTCCCTCCTTCCTTCACATGGTAATTGCTCTCCCAGCCAGCTTCTCCCCTTCACCATAACAGCCCTGGCTCTCAAGACCCAGGCCTCCCACACACAGTGCCTTCCCCTCCATCCCTCTAGAATGTCATCCCACCACTGCCTTTTGACATCACAATTGGTGGCTGTGGGCATAATCATTGTGTCACAGAGAGGAGATGAAATCCAGTATATGGGAAAGTAGTGGGAAGAGCATCAAAAGCTGATTCTTATGCAAATGATCCTGCTAAAAGCACATCCCCCCAGAGGAAGGGGAAAAGTGGCTGTGACAAGGGGAAGGGGCTCCAAAGTGAAATCAGCATCTGCAAAATGTCCTGTGAACCTCAGGACACCTGGGTTCCCATCCCCAATCCAACATGAATCCTTACCTCTTAGATTTAGAGTAGAGACCTCGGAGAGCACCTTGTTCATCCCTCTCAATTACAGATGAGGAAGCTGAAGCCCACAAAGGGACTTTTCCAAAAGTATCAGCAGAATCTGAACCCACGTCCTCTGACTATAGAACCAGGAGTTTTTCCACCAAACCACATAAATTGTATTAACACTCAGAAGTGAGACTTTCTTTCAGATGCACTGGGCAGGATAGCCTTTGGGAAAGATCACATAAGATGTCAAGAAATGGTGCTTCCCAAGAACCAATGAATAGTTTCTTCATCTCCCCCATGTCCCATCAGCACACACATCCTCAAGCCTCTTCTCACTGGTTCATTGTGAGCATTTGCCACTGGAAATTGAAAAACACTACATATCAGAGTCATGGTTTCTTTTTTTTATTGATTATCTATATTAAAGAAAATGATAGAAAAATATTAACAATGCAGATTAAGCTGAAAAGTTTGTCATGGTTTTGGAGAGCAGGTTGTTAAATTTCCTTGTGAAATTGGGGAACATGATAAATTGGGGTTTGATTTCTTGTTTTGTTGAGTACCTAGAATTAAGAAAATACTGGAGAAAATATTAATGGTGGGGGCAGCTAGGTGGCGCAGTGGATAGAGCACCAGCCCTGAGGTCAGGAAAACCTGAGTTCAAATCTGGTCTCAGACACTTAACATTCGCTAGCTGTGTGACCCTGGGCAAGTCACTTAACCTCAATTGCCTCAGCAAAAAGCAAAAAAAAAAAAAAAAAGAAAAAGAAAAAAGAAAAAGAAAAGAAAGAAAATATTAATGGTGCAGGTCTGGTTTCTTTTTTGTTGATCATCTAGATGAAAGAAAATGATAGAGAAAATACTAGTAATGCAGATTAAAATGAAAAGCTTGTCATGATTTTGGAGAGCCAGTTATTAAATGTTCATTGTGAGCATTTGCATCTCAGAAATTGGAAAACATGATAAATTAGGGTTTGATTTCTTGTTTTGTTAATTGCCTAGATTTAAGAAGATGCTAGATTAACTGGCATTGTGGATTAAACTGAAAAGTTTGTCATGATTTTGGAGAGCTGGTTGTTAACCAGCCCACATCCTTCTTCCCCACTTATAGAACTTTTATAACCCAACACAGTCGATCCTGAAAAGATTACCACTTTTTCATTTCTGAAGCCAAGCTCTGTAAAATCGAGCGTGCACAAAACAAAAGCTCACAAAGATAGGCAGTCATCCATTACTATTTAGTAACCTCTACCTTCAGAGGTTGAGGGCTAACAGAAATGCAAAGGCTACATAAGACATAATTGCTGAGGCAGCTAGGTGGCGCAGTGGATAGAGCACCAGCCCTGAAGTCAAGAGGACCTGAGTTCAAATGTGGTCTCAGACATTTAACATTTCCTAGCTATGTGACCCTGGGCAAGTCACTTAACCCCAATTGCCTCAGGGAAAAAAAGACATAATTGCTGCCTTTTTGGAGCTAATAGTCTAACAGGGTAACAAAATGCAAACACTGAATTAATTAGGAAATAATTGATTGCTTCCAGTAAGAGAAAAGTCCAGGTCCAAGGCAGAGCCCTCCACTCCCTACCTTCCTAAAGTCCTACCCTTTCATGCTCTCTCAGCTTGTGGAAGGCTGATTACATAGCCCTCTTCCTAATGCATAATCCAGAGTTCCACTGGCTTTGTTGTCCCACTGTAGGATCATGGGATTTGAAACAAGAAAACATCTTAGATGTCACTTAGTCCAATCTCCATATGTGGGGAAGCTTGGACCCTGGCCAAGGTCATGCAGAAAACAAGAAGGGCCAGGAGCTAACATGATTCCATGTCTAGTGCTCTCTCCTTTCTATTCCATATCTTCCATCTGGCTTACAGGTTGCAGAGAGGTGTTGACCCATATTGGTAGAGAACCTCCTTGTGCAGAAGTCAGTCCCCTCTGAAGTCCCCTCTGGTCCTGGGATGGGGAGAGTTCTTGGCCGAATGGTAAAAGGGCCAGGTGTTTGGCCACTATGATACAGAGCATCCCGTTTCATTCCCAAACCCGGACCATCTCTCTCTCACCCACTGAATAATGAGCCTTGATTCCTCTCATAGGTGGTGGCTGTGGATCCTGACCTGGCTGAGAATGGTACTCTGGTGTACAGCATTTATCCTCCCAACAAGTTCTACAGCATCAACAGCACCACAGGCAAAATCCGAACCACCAATGTGATGCTGGACCGCGAGAACCCTGACCCCGAAGAGGCCGAACTCATGCGCAAAATCATCATCTCTGTCACTGACTGTAAGGGGTCCCTCTCACCCCCTTGCCCCAACCTGCCCTACTCTCCTACAACCACCACTTTGGGCAGCCTCACATTGAGAGAGTTGTGGGTCACTAGACCTGCTCTGTCCTGGCCTCCTTACCCTGAACATAGAGGCTGGACTTCTTATCATTAGAATAGGTATTGGGGGACTCCCCTTCTAGATTCTTCATTCACCCAGGTGACCCCAGGACATAGCTGGAGAGACATTCAGGGATGAGAGGATGGGCCCAGGGTCTTCGACCTGCTCAGGTTTATCAAGGAGCCATCTTTGACATCCCTTTTCAAGGAACCATTTGAAAATAAGGAGGGAATGGGACAGCTAGGTGGTACAGTGGATGGAGCACCAGCCCTCAAATCAGGAAGATCTGAGTTCAAATCTGGCCTCAGACATTTAATACTGCCTGGCTGTGTGACCTTGGGCAAGTCACTTAATCCCAATTGCCTCAGGGAAAAAAGGAGGGAAGGAAGAGAATAGGCATTTGTTAAGCACTTACTGTATACTATATAAAGAGCTAGCACTTTAAAATATTACTTCACTGATCCTTACAACCACCCTGAGAGGTAGATACTGTTAATATTCCCATTTTACAAGCTTACCCAGG
>JAJPUD010000281.1:465927-481811 GCA_023553655.1 Myrmecobius fasciatus
TGAGAGGTAGATACTGTTAATATTCCCATTTTACAAGCTTACCCAGGGTCACACAACCAGTGAGTGTTTTGGGCTAGATTTGAACTCAAGTCCTCTTGAATCTATCCACTACATCACTAAATGGTTTCTTTCTTTCTTCTATCCCTCTCTCCATTTTCCCCTCTCCTTTCTGGATTCCTTCTAGGCGGCAGGCCCTCCCTGAGAGCCACCAGCAGCGCCACGGTCTTTGTGAACCTATTGGATCTGAATGACAATGACCCCACCTTCCAGAACCTGCCCGCCATCGCCGAAGTGCTGGAAGGTACCCTTGCTGGGACCTCTGTCTACCACGTGAGTCCCTAAAAAGAATTCTAGTTTCTAGAACAAGTCCTCTTTCCCCCTTGGAGCTTCCTCTTGTGGTCTTTCCCTGTCTCTCCCTGTCATGAGCTGTCCATCTAGTCCACAACAAGCATGAATCAAAGCTCTGCTTTTCAACCTTATGCTCCAGGGTGAATAGTGGACATGTGAGATCCAATCTCTGTCCACAAGGAGCCCCAACTCAAGTTGGGGAGACTTAGAACAGCAAAAAACAATAGGAGACAAAAAGTGCTTAAGATGATAATTTTAAGTAGGGTTTGACCTGAATGGCCTCTAAGAATGATGATCCTCAGGGAGCTTAGAGTCATATGGGAGAGAAGCCAAATAATGTAAATGAGTGCAAAATTAATATGCAGAAGCCAAGGACTTGGAGCTCAGCTGAAATGTGCAGGGAATTTGAGCAAACTAAATATTCTGCTCCCTGGGCATTCATCAGTAATACTTGCTTCAGAACAAGTGGGTACAAATCATTTCCAAATGTCCTTTCTTACTTCCCTTTCAATATTCAGGAAAAAAAAAAAACATGTATTTTTAAGTACCAATTTGTCTCAAGAAAAGCCTGGAAAAGGTGCTTTTGGCCTAGACTGGACATGAGGGCCTTGGGGACAGCCAGGAGCTATCAGAGCTGAGACTGGTGGCAACTGCCAAACAGGACCTGAACGATGCACTTGTGTGTCCTTAAAAATTGGACCCTGGGCATTCAGAAAAAGACACAGACCAGCAGGACAGTATTGAAACTGCCAGGTTTCAATTTAATATAGACTTTAACTAATAATCATTAGAATCTATATAGTAATATACATGTTATCTTATTAATCTGGAGAGGCAGATAGTGTTATTCTTCCCATTTCACAGATGAGGAAACTGCTCAGGTCACATGGCTAGTAAATATCTCAGGCAAAATTCACACTCAGGTCTTCTTGATTCCAAGTCCAGAATTCTATCCACTACATAATCTAGCTGTATCTAAGTTTTTAAAAAATAGTTGTATGTAATAGAGATTTCTGTTTTCTTATACAATCTTCTTTTTCTTTACTCCTTTAGATATGGCAATATTGATGTTTGTCAAATTCATAATTATAATGAAAAAGGAAGATGTTGTTAAAATTTTTCTAAAGTAAAAAATTGCCTTCCTCTGCCCCATGTTACACTTGCACTTTCACCCCCAACTTCACCCTTTAAAAATATCTAGTATTTCCCTGAGATGGTTCTGCCTCCACTAATACAGATTGCAGTCCTTAGTAGAAGTCTCTGGTTAAAAGAATCATTACCTGATCGTGAGCCTTCCCCCACTTAGCTAAACAGGCCTCCAGATACCGATTTGCTCCTAGATCATCTTTAGAGTATCACTAGCTCAGTAAAAGACTGTAAACAGTGGCTCTGTCCCTACCCTCTATGCCTTTTTCCTGGGCTAAAATCCTCTCCTCTCAGGTTCCTTATCCTTCTTTAAGTTCTGCCCAGGTATCACCTCCCATATGACACCTTTCCCAATATCTCCCCAACTCCATCTCCACTCCCAAGTTGCTGGCACTCTCTTTCCCTCCTCAAGGCACTATACCTCCCACAGAAAGATACATATCACTTGAATCCACTCAAATGGAATTGCATCACAAAATAGATACCTTGGAAAGAGGAAATGTGTGACCTCAACAAGATGTGCATTTTTAAGTGCTCCATATTGCCCCCTTTCTTTTCTTTTTATGGAGTCTGGGGGCTTCCTCTCTTTAGTCCCTGCTCTATTAGCAGGCAATCCCCGGCCCCATGTCAGTGATACTCACAAACTAAAGAAAGCCCTGGAGAGAGTGGATCTGGGAATTAAATGGTAATGTTGCTTCTTTCCTGCTGGAGTCAGTTTGCTTGGCTGGAGTTGGATCTGAATCAGGAAATATTAAGAGCCAGGAGTCAAGATTGGGAAGGAACCAAAAGTCTTCATTTGAGTATGGGCAGAAAATCCAGAGGAAGTATCAATGACCTCTGAATGGGAGAGGCCCTGATCCAGGGGACCATACTTTTTTTTTTTTTAATTAAAACTTTATATTTTCAAAATATAGACATAGATAATCTTCAACATTCACCCTTACAAAATTTTGTGTTCTAAATTTTTCCTTCCCTTTTCCCTAGATGGCAAGTAGCCCAATCTATGTTAAACATGTAATTCTTCTATATATATTTCTACAATTATCATGCTGCGCAAGAAAAATCAGATCAAAAAGGAAAAAATGAGAACAAAAACAAGAAAAACAAGCAAACAACAACAAAAAGAGTGAAAATGCTATGTTGTGATCCTCACTCACTTCCCATAGTTCTCTCTCTGGGTGTAGATGGCTCTCTCCATCACAAGATCATTGGAACTGCCCTGAATCACCTCATTGTTGGAAAGAGCCACGTCCATTAGAATTGATTGTTGTATAATCTTGTTGCTGTATATAATCATATACAATAAGAGTGTATAACCACACTCTCAACACTAATGTCTGACCGTTCTTCTCACCAGGTTGTAGCCATTGACCTGGACGAAGGCTTGAATGGGCTAGTGACGTACCGCATGCAGGTGGGCATGCCCCGCATGGACTTTGTGATCAATAGCAGCACTGGCGTGGTGACCACCACCACAGAGCTGGATCGCGAGCGCATTGCAGAGTACTATCTTCGGGTCGTGGCCAGTGACGCTGGCACTCCCACAAAGAGCTCCACCAGCACGCTCACCATCCGAGGTGAGTCAGGAAATCTCCATGAGTCCAGATTGGAATGGGATCAAGGAATTGGGAGCAAGTGGCCATACCTTTCCCAGGATCCTTTGAGACCCGTCCCTAGGGGACTAGTTCACTGTCAGACTCTTAGATTGGTGCTATAGTTCCCATACCTGGAAAAAGTCAAATAGAGAAATTTTTAAGCCTCTAAACACATGGTTCATGGTCCCCCATCTGAGCCTCCTATTGGTGAATTTGATAAGAGAATCCCTAAGACCCTTTCTACCTCAAAGGAGAAACAGGTGGAAGACAAAGCACTTTAAAGGGGGCTTATTGGGAGTTATACTGGGTTCTTAAAGATGCTTTGCAGATAATCTATAACTCAAAGAAATTAAAAGCTAGGCTTTCCTACTAGAAATGCTTCACTCACCCCCAGAAGGGGTCTCAGTCTTGTTGGCAATGAGGAGATTAACTCTATTGGCACATGGCTGTTACCTTGGATCTATCATCCAACAGCTCTGTAATTTAGAATTGTCTTCTGTAAAATGTGTCCTATGACCTTCTTTTTGTGTTGAATCAGGGTCCATCATCCTTCAGCATCCCCACATGCCCTGTCAGTATCTAGTTGGACCTCCAAGAGCGTTCGATCAGCCAACATCAATGAAAAAAAAACAATTCAAATGCTCCTGGTAGGCCTGATACTGATGGGCCATTCAGCCAGATGGTGATATTGGTAGGAAGACAGAATAGGAATAGTCTTTCCCTTCATTTGTTTGTTCCCATGACTGTTTCTGAGCCCTCACAGTACAAAATTCCTAGAGAAAGCTGTGTTATATGAAAACATTCTCTTTTATTTTATTTTCTATTCTTTTTCTATTTTTCTTTTTTTCTTATTCTGTTTTTTTAAATAATTTTTTTTTAAAAAAAGAAAGCTGTTCTATAAAACTGACCCTTGTTTTCTCTCTGGGTCTTTTTTCCAGTGCTGGATGTGAATGATGAGACCCCTACCTTCTTCCCAGCCGTGTACAATGTTTCCCTGCTGGAGGACATCCCCCGGGATTTCCGAGTGGTCTGGCTGAACTGCACAGACAATGATGTGGGACTCAATGCCGAGCTCAGTTACTTTATCACAGGTTCTGGCTTTCTCTCCTTTCATTGGTTCCTCTGCCTTCCAATTCATCTTCCCCATAGGCTTTTTGGTACCCAGCTTTGAATGGGAATACAGCCCCTGCCTTTGAGGACTAGATAATGTCTAGAGAATTTAGGAGGGGGTAAAACTTTTAAATCAGACATCTCCCTCTCTCTCTGGTTTTGTAACTACTGTTACAACTGTACAATTGTTTTACTTGGGATTTAAATGCAGACACACATATATACATATACACATGCACATACATTTATGTTTACATACACGTGTACACAAACACATGCGTATATGCATGCATACCTATATATGTGCAAGTAAGCATATCCATGCATAATAAATAACATAATAATATAGTGGTGATACACATACATGTGTAAGTGTCATATATAAACTGCCTGCTTATAATTATAGATGCAAATATGAATCTCAATCTCTCCTAATGCTTTCCAAAGGAGTCATACTTGCCTAACTGACTGGTACGTCACTGTCCTGAAACTGACTCTCTTTGGGTTCTTTCAGATTTTGCTTGGGCAGGGAAGGAGTCTGAGATAGCCCCAATCAGAGGAACAAGTTGAAAAGACCTGGGTTCAAAATTCTCCTTCTGCTCCTTATCTACTGTGACCGTGTGATTCTGGATAACTCATTTAATTCCTCAGTGCTCTAGACAGTTCTAAATCTATTAAGTTGCAAAGAAAGTTCTGACTTTCATTACTAAATGGAGTTTCCAGAGCCCTCTACTCAAAGCACAAGTCAAGTCCCTGTCTTACGGATATAGGGCTTGGCAAACCTCAAAATATCAAACCAGAGGTACTTAACTTTTTTAAGGTTATGGAAACTTTGGGCAAGTGTCTGGTAAAGCCTGCAGATTCTTTCCAGAATAATATTTTTAAATGCATAAAATAAAACATGAAATGACAAAGGAAAACAATTATATTGAAATAGTTATCAAAATATTTTTAAATCTCTTCTCCTTCTTCTCTTTCTCCTTTTCCTCATTTTCTCCTCTTCTTTTTTTTCCTTCTCCTTCTTCTCTCCTTCTCCTCCTCCTTTTCCCTTTCCCCTCCTCCATTGCCTAGGTTTAGGGTCAGCATTTCAAGAAGACAAAAGAATGAGTGGCTCCTGAGGTGATGATTATTTGTTAAGTGCCTACTGTGTGTTAGTTGCCATGCTAAATACTGGGGCTATAGTTCTGAACAAAACAGTCCTGCTCCCACCTTTATCTAGACATTTATGCATACCCTACCTTTTCTGCCTTCCACCTCACTTCCCTCAAGCTATAGATTGGAGGAGCTAGAGGAACTAAGAACAGCCCTCAATAAAATTGCAAAGCTTGCCTTCACTTCCCCCAGCCTCTCTTTCCTTCATCCTTCTCATTATGGTTTAATACATCTTTCCTCCCTTCCAAGTGCCCACCATCTTGTGTACTTGATAAACTTGCTCTCAGAAAGTTATAGATCTGTACCTATTCATTTCAATTTAATTCATCAAGAATTTATGTTAATTGACCACTATATGTGTACCACTGTACACACTAATGACCATATACAAAATAGTTGCAAAGTGAATAGGGGGTAACTTCAAGGGAAAGAGATGCACTAGCAGCTGTGGAAAGGATCAGAGAAGAAGGAGGGGGCTTTAAGAAAAGTCAGGGACTGTAAGAGTGGAAGTGATCAGGTGTGCATTCTAAACCTTGGGGACAGAGTCTGTGCAAAGAAAGGCAGGGACACGGGAGATAAAATGTTATGTGTAAGAAAAGACAAGAAAGTCAGTTTGACCAGCCCAGATTGTGCATGAAGTGAAGTCGTGTCTGGGAAAAAGGCTTCTGAGGGGGTAAGGTGCCAGAAGGAGTTTTCATTTGATTACTTGGTTTGGATGACTGTGTGGAAAGTGAATTGGAGTGGGGAGAAGCTGGTGGCAGGGTGGCCAATTAGCAGGCTATTGTAATGGGCCAGAGAGAAGGGCTGAAGGCTGAAATTAAAATGGTGACTGTGTGAGGAGAGGGGAGGGAATGGAGACAGAAGTTTGAGAGACAGGATCGAACAGCATTTGAGTGTTGCTCCAAAGGCAGCAGTCAGAGAGATGCCTGAAAAGGGGATGGAAACCTTACTGTATTTATCGAGTATCTGAATGACACAGAGCCAGGAGGGGTGGCTGCCACATTGGCTGACAGAATTGGGATCCAAAATTAGGACAGAATTAGGAGCCAAGAAGATCTCAACCAAGCAGGATGATGGGTCTCTTCTAAATAAGATGAGATTTAATAGGGATAAATATAGGACATATTTGGGCTCAAAAAGTCACCCTTCACAAATTCAGAATGGGGAAGATATGCCTAGACAACAGTTCAGGTGAAAAGGGCCCCAGAGGGGTTTAGTGAAATGTAACTCAATGTGAGTCAATAGGTTGACATGGCAACTCAAAAAGCTAACCCATTTTGGACTGCATTGAGAAAGGAATGATGTTCACGGTGAAAGACATGCCAGTCCACTGTACTCTGCCCCAGTTAGGATATACCAAACTTGCCATACTTTCAGAAGGACAGAGGGGTCCAGCGTGATGGTGAAGAACCTAAAGATCAGACTCTAAGACTGATTGAAGGAGTCTAGGAAAGAGATCTGGAGGCTGTCTTCACCTATTTGAATGGATGCCATATAGAACATAGAGTAGACTTGCTCTGCTTGACCCAAGAGGGAAGAAGCAGGTCTGATGACTGGAAGCTATAGAGTTGTAGTTGATTCCAGTTTAGTAAAAGGAGAAACTTCCTAACAATAAATATTCTCCCAAAGTGAAATAGCCTGCTTCAGAAGGTGATGGAACTTCCCCTTATTAGAACTCTTCAAGCAAAAACTGGAGGACTTCTTGAGAGAAACTAGGTTTCACAAAATGGCGCTTGTACTTCAGGGTCTTTTGATCTATGAAAAGTCCCTGACAAATTCTTACCCATCTATCAAGATCCAATTGACTCATGCCTTAACATGTTTCCCACCATTGTTTTAAGTCTGTGAACTAGTCTACACAGGGGTAGAAGTATAAAATCTACCCCTCACTTATAATCTTGCCCAATCCAACTACTTTTACCTTTAGACATTTATGCATCCCCTACTTTTCTGCTTTCCACCTCACTTCCCTCAAGCCATAAATTGGAGGAGCTAAGAACAGCCCTCAATAAAATCACAAAGCTTGCCTTCACTTCCCCCAGCCTCTTTTTCCTTCAGCCTTCTCATTGTGGTATAATACATCTTTCCTCCCTTCCAAGCATCCACCATCTTATGTACTTTGATAAACTTGGTCTCAGAAAGTTATAGATCTGCACCTATTCACTTTCATTTAATTCATCAAGAACTTAAGTTAATTGGCCACTATATGCATGATATGACTATGCTGGGATAGAAAGATGGGAAATGATACAGCCTTCAAGTGATCAGTGTATACACTTGGATACAGTGTATACAAATACAGTGTATACAAGTGATTAGTGTATACACTTGGATACAGTGTATATAAGTGATTAGTGTATACACTTGGATACAGGGTATATAAGTGATCAAATAATATACTGTCCTCAAGAAGTGTATAATCTGCTAAAGGAAATAATCTAAGGTAAGACACAATAGGACAAAAAACAGGCAACAAGCATTTATTAAGCACCTACTAGTGCTAAGCTCTAGGGGTACAAAAAAAGTAAAAGACAATCCCTGCTCTTAAAGAGCTTATGACTAGGAGGGAGCCAAGTTGTGTAGGACAATTTGAGGAAGGGAGATATTAGTTACACTGTAGTATAAATGAGTCATTCTTCCAGGAATCATTATGTAGGTGTTTGCCTACTTCACTTAAGCATAAGGCTGCTTTGACGACATCTGATAATATGATGTTGTGATTAAAAATGCAAGATAGTCTGATGCTCATCGATACAATGGCCAGTTAGACTGCAGTTCATGAATCTGGGTCTCCATGATAGCCCCAAAGTGTCCCAGCACTCATTAAGAGGAGCAGGGGGCTACCTGACCCTGTTGATCTCTTCTAGCCCTCAGATTGTATCCTACCAGGAATGGGTGAAAAATATTCCCTGATTGATGGAGAGATGCTCATGAAAGGGGCTTCCAAACATGGCAAAAACTGGTGCTTTGGCGCCCTCTGCTGCCCAGCATCCCACACTCTGCCTGCCCCTTGACCAAGTCTTAATCCCAATGGGATGGACATGACCTTAAAAATCATCGCTTCCAGTCCCCTCATTTTTACAGAGCAGGAAATTGAGGCCCCAGGAAGGGAAAGAAGTGGCCATCATCATCAGTGACCCATGCAGTAGGTAGCAGAGCCATTGTGGAAAACAAGGAGCCGGAGGATGAATAGCCGAGGCAAGATCCATCACTGAGAGCATTTCCTCCCTTTCTCTGCTTTGACTACGTGTTTGATCCCCTTAGTGACAGGCGGTAGCTTCTTGGGCTTTTTTCTCATTGATCAAGAGTTCTCTGGTGTTTCTGGGTGATGCTTCCTAATCCTCATTCTTGGCCCCCATTCCCAGTCCTGGATCACACCCTTTTCCCACGCCCCCATTCATTCCTGCTACTCAATCCTGCATCTCAAGGGCATTTAATATGTTTTTGATTGAACAATGAAGGCTTATGAATCATCAGGCAATGGGAAGGGCACTGGCACAGGACTTGGAAGATCTTCCAGCTATCAGTTCATACTGGGCTGCTCTCCTTTCCTCAATCATGGTGGACATCTGTGGTCAGCATCCCCCAAGCCTAAAATGCATTCTTTCCACATTATTAAACTGTTGAAATTCTCTTTTTCCTAGTCCTATTTTCTAGGTACAATAAAAAATACTATTCTGATTAATTGACTTGCCCTCCAGACTTCTCCATAAATCTTTTCTTGCCTCACCCATACTCAAGTTCCCTCTCCAAGTCACTCAAACTTTGCTCTTTGCCCTCTTGTATATTCATCACATTTTTTCTTGTAATATTCGTGCATTTGCCTTATCCCCCTACTTGACTGTAAACTCTTCAAGGGCAAGGATTATGTTGTTTCCATCTTCCGTTATCTCCATAGTACCCTTTCTGTTGTTGTTCAGTCATTTCAGTCAATTCTTCGTGACTCCATTTGGGGTTTTCCTGGAAAAGATACCGCCATTTCCTTCTGCAGCTCATTTCACAGATGGGGAAAACAGAGTTAAGTGATTTGTTCTGAGGCCAAATTTGAACTTAAGTCCTCCTGATTCCAAAACCAACACTCTATCCACTGAGTCATCTAGCTGCCCAGGAACCTAATCAATTTTTGTTGTTGTTAAATTGAATTAACCTGAAGACTTGAGTTCTAGGTCTGCCTCAGCCATAAAATTTCATGCTAGTCCTTTCAACTTTCTGGGTCTGCTTCCTCAAGTATAAAGAAGAAATTAGACTTGGCCATTTCTAAAGACCCTTCCCAGTTCTAATAATATGTTGCACATTCTATGATCCTTCCATCATTGATATGCTATGTTCTGAGTTTTAAAGTTTTTCTGTTTCTAATAATCTATTATTCCAATATTTTAGCCACAATACAAACCTCAAGAATCACATGGCTCACCCTTACCTTCTGGATAAAATTCATAGTTTTCAGCTCAACTATTTATTCTCTCTCCCTAGTTTACATTTTTAGACTTATTTCACATTTCTCTCCATTCACCATATGCTCCAACCAAACAAGCTTTGGTTGAACTCTGAACTCAGCATTGCATCTCCCATTTTGAAAGTTGTCCCCCATTCCTGGAATGTTTCCCTTCCTCATCTCTGTCTATTAGAACCCTTATCTTTCTCAAGGCTCGAGGGAAGTCTTTCCAGATCCTTTCTCTCATCACTCAAATGATCTTATATTTACTTATCTGTGTGAATGTAGAATGTAAACACCCTGAAGATAGAGGCTATTTTCCTCCTGTTTTTGTATCCTCTGCACCCCGTTAAATGCATGGCACTAAGTGACACTTAATAAATGCTTGCGGCCATGTTCATTGACATTTGGGCTTACCCCCTCTGCCAAATTATGCATCTAACCCAGCCATGTAAACCACACCCCAAATGAGTTCTGCTCTGGAGATTTAAACTAAGACTGACTGAATGACTGTAACCTCTCTTCATATTCCCATGGCACTTAACCAAGTGTTTTCCCAAATGCCATCCTAGAACTTCTACAACTTTTGAATGTGTCTTGAGACCCTGCTCAGATATGGGGTCACATTACCTCTCGTACTCATTTCAAAAGAGCACAGTCTTGATCTTGAGTCCATGAAGAGATTGGAGGAGAGATAAAGAAAAAAGTACATTTTTATTTTCACTGGTCTATGATTTCCTTTGTAATCCCTTGTAATTTATTTTAGTGCATTTACATCATGATTCTGAAATGGAGTTCATAGGCTTAGGACCAGACTGCCCAAGGGTTTCAGGACACAGAAATGAATGCCCATCCTCAAGAAAGGACTTCTCTCTTGGGAATCCATAACTTTTGGTAAGCTCTTTTTTACTCTATCGCTGAAATGCCTTTTCCTCTTTTACCTGCAGGAGGAAACATCGATGGTAAATTCAGAATTGGCTATCGAGACGGTGTGGTCAGGACGGTGGTGAACTTGGATAGAGAGACCACAGCAGCGTACACCCTGATCGTGGAGGCTATTGGTATGCACCCCAATCCCTCTCAAATAACTCAGGCAAGGAAGCTTTTCCTTTCTAATGGATGGAGCCAACATGGGGCATCTTTCCCCAAGACCCAGGCTTAGAATCTCTGCTTTATCTTCCCCATCTCCAATGAGAAGGAGCCAGGAGATCAAGTTGTTGCCCAGAATCCTGCCTGTCCCCACATTGCCTTCAGATGGATGAATAAATGAAGAATTCCTTAAGTGCTTGGAAATTGGGGTACAAATAGAAGAGTAACAGATCCTGCCCTCCAGAAGCTTACATTCTAATTGGGGAGGAGGGGTTCAGCTTTGAATCAGATGGAAACATCCATGGTCCTTAGAATCCATCAACAAAAAAGATGTTTATGCTTCTTCTTTAATGGTATTTCCACTGATCCCTTCCTGTTGAATCATCTGACAGCATGAAGGACTTTGGTGAAGAGAACTTTCTCTTCTAATCCTTCAGGAGCTGTGGCCAAGCTATGATTCCACAGGGGTTGCTTTCCAGGATGATGGCTGCAGGCTTTGAGCTAGGAGCTAGGAGTTTTTGCCAAAGCTTTGGGGTTCAGGATCCTAAAATGCCTCCACTGGGTCTAAGGGGTAATAGAGGTCAAAGTTTGACTACCTGGCACACACTGTCTCCCTCAATGTGCCTTTTTGCTTCAGCTAGGCTAATTTGCCTGCCCGGTGGGTGGTTAACAGCTGATGGGATAAACAGAAGATGGGACAAATTACCCATCTTCAGATGGGATATGAGATCGAGCTTCTGTTGCTATGGAGTCATCTGGGAGAATTCAAGAAAACCTTCTGGTCTGGGAGTCTTTAGGGGTTCATCCTCCTTCCCCCTAATATCCTTTCCCCGAGAGCCAATCTTCCTCCTTTTGTCACATTGGAATTTTTATACCCCCTAGAGAGTGACAAGACTGAGTTTCCTCCTCAGAAAACCCCAGGAGAGCCCTGTATTCCCCTGCCAAGGACAGTTTTGTGCCATGTCCTGGCACTGCCAATGCAGCTCAGTGTCAAACTGGAGCCTTCTCTCTGGACACTTTGATGTCCACATGGTAAAATCCACAGGGATTAGAATGGTGTTCCACCTTCTTAAACTGTGGGTTGTGACCCTATGCAGAATCTTGTAACTAAATGTAGGGCTTATGAAATTATGATTTTATTAGTAAATTTTGATTTATATACCTACTTTATAAACCTATATCAGGATCACATAAAATTCCTTGGGTAAAAAGTGGTCATAAGTGGGAAAAGTTTAAGCAGCTCCATCCTAGGGCCTGAGCAAGCCACAATGATTAATCTAGGACAAGGTTATAACCTGGGCTGTAGGTGCATGTTACCGGCAAGGATTAACCCCAAATATGGGGCCAGTCTCATGTGATCGAGAAAAGAAGCAAGACAACACATTAGGAACCATTAGAGAAAGGTAATAACCTCATCTCCATCCAAGCCACAGTCTAATCACTTGGGCTATGGGCCAGATGGGAGGGGTGATGTTCCCCAGGAAAATGTCTTCATGGCCAGAGTCTATCCAAACACCTTCAAAGTCCATTGGCTCCTCCTTCCTTAATATGGATGGAAATGGTTCTTCTCAACAGAACCAACTATCCCTGTACATTATTTAAGAGTTATCAATACACTGTTATTATAAATAATAATAGTAATAATAGCTCTTGGTTCTATCCTACTTTGCCATTCACAAGTTACTTCTTTCAAAACAGAAATATGAAGTGAGTGAATGACTCATGTGGGAAAGGGGACAACATTCACAAATGAGCAGCTCCCCCCCCCCCCGGTCCACTCTCTATGAATTTTCCCTTTGCAGGTTTACAAACGTTAGGGTGACAGCTGCTCACTTCTTACTGCCAACAGTTTCTTCTGGGCCCCCAGAGCTATTGAACTCCTCAGCTCCCCAATCCTAAAGTAATTGGGGCTAAGGAAAGATGAAAGAATATGGGGAGAAGGGCAGGCAGGACTGCTTATCCAAGGTCAGAGAGGCTTAGAGGAAGGAAAACCAGGTTTTCAGCACATTCTGCCTTTATTCTGATTTAGGTCTCCTTCCCCCTGAGCTACCTTATCAAATCTTGGCTTACTCTGGCCTTATCTTGGGGCAGTAGGTTCTTGCCCTAGAATCTATCAACTTTTAAAATTATTATTATTATTATTATTAATTATTTTAGTGACTATATCTAAGCGTAACATATTTCCTTTATACTCCTATAAATTTTATTTTCTGAAATGATTCTGAGGAGTTTGTAGAATTCACCAGATTGCCAAAGAGGTTCAGGATGCAAAAAATATTAGGAAAACCCTGGTTTGGTGGGATTGAGAGGAGGGTCTTTATACCTGTCTTAGGCTTATTATTAAAAAATAAAAGCAAACTCTCAAAAGACAGGCTGCTCTGTCTCATCTGCATATACTTTTCCCCTTCCTGGAATACTTGTGTAGAGTTATCAGCCCCTATCCCATTTTTTTCCCATTTTTAAAGCCCAAATAGAGTCTGGAGGTGAGGGGCAAGAGGAGATATGTCCCATATTCTTTGGGTCATGTGAAAAAAAAAGAGAGACACAAGCCAAAAGAGATCTCTGGTGGATCTTAGGGTTTCTTGCAGTAGGAAATGTCTCCACACTCAGCCCAGAGGATGACCTGAGTCCTAGAGTCTTTCTGCAGAGGTCCAAGACTGAAGATGTTTTGGTATCCTGCCTAGGAAGTGCCCGCCTGATTATGGCACCATGATGGCTGACTCTGTAAGAGGCAGAAGGGTGCAATGGAGGAGCTATTCTAACTTTGGTTCTGCATTTGGATCCTGCCTCCATCACAGTGGGCATCCTTCCTGGCTGGTGTATCAAGAACATTGGATAAGAGGGTCTTTTAGCTTCCTTCCAGCTCTACTGTACATGTCCCCCACACCTTTCTGGATCCAAGCTCTCCCCAGTCTGCTTTGTTCCTGGTGCCGAACCCCTGTTCTCTGTCCTCCCACAGACAACGGCCCAGTAGGGAAGCGGAGGACGGGCACAGCCACCGTGTATGTCACCGTGCTGGACGTCAATGACAACCAGCCCATCTTCTTACAGAGCAGCTATGAAGCCAGCGTCCCTGAGGACATCCCCGAAGGCAGCAGCATTGTGCAGGCAGGTGGTGGGGGACCTGGGGCAGGGCTGGGGGCACAGAGGGGAAGAAAAGATACGAGACCCTCTCTTCAGCACCCGTCCTCCCACACTAGCCTTGTAGAAGAAAAGCCAATGGAGGAGTTGGGGAGAAAAGGAGAGGGAGAGCGTGTAAACACAAGGAATCTGGGAACATGGGCCAGACTCGCCTCCAGGAAGCCTCAGGCCCCTATTACCCACCTCCCTACTCCCTCCACCGGCACCCACACTGACGTAATAAAGGCCAGACCCCTCCGGGGGGGGGGAGTCCCCCCGCAGGCCCTTCAGTTTGCCCCTCTTCCTCTGCCCTTGGCTCCCCTGTACAGGAAGAGCTGGGAGGGACAGCTTCCCAGCCAAGGGAGGGTAGCTGGTAGGAATGTCAGATTTTCCCAGAAGGGAGGAGACAAGAAAGAGGCACGAGCCAGGACTCAGCCATAGCCCAGAACAGAGATGCTTTCATGGGGTTTGGCTTTTGCTTTCCTCAAGGGAAGTAAACAGGCTAAGGAAGAAAGGGTCCCTTTGCCAGACTTGTAGGAAGCAGGAGGATCTAAGAGGAGGGAAAGGGAATGGGGGAGGGAGATGCATGTGCGTCCCATTCACCATCCTCCCAAACACACACGTATCTAGGGATACATCAGCTGCTGGGGCGGAGGGGAGGAGCAGAAAGATGAATTGGGAATGAATGACTGTTTTCAACCATCACCCAGGGGACTAATGAAACCAAGCCAAAAAGCAAAGCCAAAACTAGCTGTTTGAGCCTAGCCCGGGAGGGCTGCTCAGCCCACTCAGCCTCAGAGGAGGATTCTGGGGGAAGGAGCTAGTCTGTGCCCAGGAGCAGGGGGTTGGCTCCTCTGGGATCGTGAAACTCCCAAGTGGGAGAGAGGAAAGGCAGGGAATTTCCAGCCCTTTTTTGGTATCTGAGGGTCAGGAGAGGTTCCCAGAAAGATGGGCAAGGAGTTGACATTCTATTGCTCAGAACTACCAGCTGGAGAGGTTCACGTCAAGTCGTGTTAACACTGACCACCCTGGAAACAGCTAAGCGCCCTTCCACCCTGCCACCAAAAAAAAAAGGCTTTTCTCTAGGCTGCTTCTCCTTTGAAAGAGTCCTGGCTCTTCAAGTTCGAATCCCAAGTCCACCCCTTAATATTTGCAGGAACTTGGGCCAATCATTTCCTCCTCTGAAAATCCTTTCCAGCTGAGTCTTTGAATCTACCATCTCGGGGACCTCCCTGCTTTCTGGTCAGCCCTCCTCTATCCCAGAGCCTGGCCCTGGGAGCCGCTGGAGCTTGGAGCTCCTATGAACCCAAGTTTTGCAATTATTGTCTCACAGTCCGCTAGAGCGCCTGGTTTCTGTGCCTACCCACTGGCATGCCTGATACATCATCAGCCAGCACGGGCATGTAGGTTAGAAGCAGTCGCTCTACAAAGGAGAGCATGATTTTTTCAACATTGACCATGAACCAGAGTCTGCTTCTCTCGTATGAAGCAATGGTGGGCTTTAACAAGAACTAGCCTATTTATTCAAGAGAAAGAGAGTGGGTCTTTCCATCAGACAGATATCCATGTGCCCATATTCCAACCTCAAATAATGACATTTTATTCATCCAGTACTGTCAGAAAAAGGGGGGATCCCCTTCTAATGGGTACTAAGAGATACCAACAATTCTAGTTCTTATTTCACAAGAGGGGTAACTGAACATTGAGTGATTTGCCCAAGATTTCTAGTGACTTAGTGGTCAGACCAAGGTGAGTTTTTGAAATCAGAGTGATCACTCTGATCAGATATTGATAGTACCAGAATGGGGGAGGGGGAGTGGCTATATCCTTCATCCAAGTGAGCATGGTCCAGATGAAGGAGGAGCTGGAGGAGTTAGTCATAATCGATG